>RYFJ01004023.1:0-63867 GCA_003991445.1 Oryza meyeriana var. granulata
TTTTACTTGACCGTCGTAGGTATGCACCGAGTAGCTGTCGGAACTTAGTTAAGAAACGTTCGAAGGAAGAAGCCTGTACGCGGGCAACGTGACAGTCATAGTAAAGGCTTCATAACCGAAGTGAAATAACTGCGTATGTATGGCACGCACATATATACATGCAGCCCCCGACTCACTACTCGGTTGAACAGCGCTAGTGAGTCAAGAAGAACTGGACACATGAAAAATAGAGAACTCAGGGGTTATAGGAAAGAAACGTAGCTGTTCTATGTTCCATGAGTTGCTGATGAGAACGCCGTTCTTCGGATCTTCAGTCGGTAGGCGGCCTGGCCGCGTGACCCCGGGCTATTAAGAACGGCCCTTCCCAGATTGGGGAAATTTATGCCTGTCTTTGGTGGTTTGTATTTCCTCAATGAGACTCCCATGACCAAAAAGGCAGCGGCCAGGGCATTGCGATTGTGTAGCGACGTAGACCTTGAAGATACCTTTGCCGACTGGATAGTTGCGAGGTCTCTTGCTTCTTCCAGCGATCGAACTCGACCAGGGCGGGTATTGTGGAGTCATCTTCTGAGTTAAGCCTGGACTCGCGGAGACCGAAACATGTACTCTGTAGGTAGCAAGCCTCGTTCTCTGTAACGACCCGCTTTCCTTTTCCCTGTGTAACTGTTGTATTTCTGGATTTAATCTTTTCCTATCTGTCAGCTGTGCTCCGTTTCCTCTCCCCGGCCAGCCGACTACCTTCTCTTGTGCCGAGTAGAGTTGCTACTCAGTCTTGTTCCTGCCTTATCCTTGACTTACTCGACTCTTTGCTGCCGAGTGAGCACGGTGATGTGGCCGACTACCTTGTTGAGACTGTTGCTTCTTTGCCCCGAGTTGCACCCACCCGTTGGACGCTGACTACCGAAGTAGTGAAGAATCAATCTTCACCTAACCGCAGTATCGCTTGGACGAGTGGTCAGTCCGAAGCACCGGTCAGTGAGATTTCTCGAACCTGTCCTAGCCTTGACTTAATGTCTCATCGCAGCTTACAGTGCCTGCAACTCCTCTGAACCAGTTGGACTCCAAAAGTCACTCTCCTGTCATAAAATCCCTGTAGTTCATCTTGATTCCTTGTCTCCACCCGTTGCCCACAGCTCCACGTGCCTCACTTGCACGTCGCTATAATATATGGCAAACGTGCCCTTCTTCCTTTTGTTTTGCAAAGCCGGCCAGCTCCAGCTCTGCTAAGTTTTCATCCTCTCAATCTTTGAGCTCTGTCGCCTGGTTCGCAAGCCTGGTTCCGACTGCCCCTTTTCCTGCAGCCGACTACTTCTTGATCTTTTCTCGGTGTTTTACTTCTCCTGTTATCAGTGTTTCCTTCTGCTTGTTCAGAACTGAACGGTGGATGATCCCGAAGCCACCCTTCGCCGCGAAGAAGACCCCTCCTTGGAACAAGGCAAGCCTCTTTGATCATATTGTTTCCCATATATGCAAACTATGTTGTTTGGAAAATATATGCATGCTTAGTTACACCTTTTAAACTGTTGTGCCTCGGTTTATGCAAGCGCAACCGATGGACCCGCCAGTAGTTGCACTTATTTGGTAGGGGATGTTGTTATATTTCCCTTGAAGAGCCCCACAATGGCACGCTAGCATCCTATCTGAGGATACGATGCCGAGTAAAATGGCTTAGCTTCTGCAACGTTGTTTGTCGTTGGGAAATGATGGGTTTATACTAAACAGTTGGAAAACCCGATACCCTTTTGTATCGGCGGCGTTTTGTGAAATAAAAAAAGGCGATTTGTGAAAATCTTGATGTACAGAGACAGTGCCTGTGGTGGCTTGGCTATGTATTATCATTAAGGATCGATTCCCATGGCGTAGATTTGTTTGTCAGTGATTTGTGAAAAGTGTTTGATGGAAAGGGAACCGTGACCTGAGTTTGCGGTAAGCAAACGGAAGGCCTGTGTGGCCAGAAACGGATCTGTGTGGTCCGGGTTTAAGCACATAAACAAGTGTATGAAAAGTAAACAGGATGAAGATCATGCTCCCGGGTTGTAGCCAGGGCAGCAAAGTTTAAGCCCCGGGTTGTAGCCAGGGCGGCAATTCAGTCTTCGGGTTGTAGCCAGAAGACGGTGATGAGCACGCTCCCGGGTTGTAGCCAGGCAGCAGTGTTCTAGCTAGCTGGTTGTTAGCCAGCCTAGCGGGCATTTAGTGCCATGATCATGCTCTCCGGTTGTAGCCAGGGCAGCGATGATGAGCCCCCGGGTTGTAGCCAGGGCGGCGACTAGCTAGCTGGTTGTAGCCAGTGTAGCGGGCATCAAGTGCCACAGCTGAGATTTGGTTGTAGCCGAGTCTCAGGGTCAACGAGTGGTTGTAGCTACTCGGGAGATAAAGACCAACAAATGCAAAGTAAAAGATAATAAAACATGTATGTTTATGCTTGATTCTTTAAGTGGTGAGTTGTTGAAAAGCAACTTGCGGATTGGATGGAGGCGTGAGCCTCTGTCCGCCAACTAAAATTTGGAACTCACTAGTGTTTGCAAAGAAAAGAGTTTAATAAGGCAGTCTTTCGCAAATGAAACCCTTAGCTCTTCTTGTCTAACCAACATGACATCATTCCCGACTTGCTGAGTACGAAAGTACTCACCTTGTTCATATATATGTATAGTAGGTTTTGGAGTGGAAGACGAAGATCCGACTGCTGCCGAGTTCCTCCAAGACCAGGCCGACTACGAAGACCTCTGAAGGTTTCAAGCCTAGTTCCCAACCGAGCCTGTGGAGTAGTTTTTGTCCAGCTTCCGCCCTGTTCTGCTGTTTCGCTAGTTTACCAGTTGATTATTTTGCCCATCCCGGGTCTGTCCTGGATGGATCTCCTTGTACGTATATGTAAGTACTCTGTTATGTATTATTGTAACTCTGTGTTGTATCATTGTTGTGCGTACCCGACTACTGATCCTGGGATCGGGTGCCTTATGCACATGGTGGCCTTCCACCTAGTCGGGAGGCGCCACAGCTCCATAGACCAGAAAGAAGGGGGATTGCCCTGTTGCCCGACTAACCGTGGTTCTAAGAGACTAGAGAACGGATGGGAGTTCTTGTACCCATCGGCCCACGTATGGTTGCAGTCGGTCGAATATCCTGCTTGATCCTTGTAAGACCATGCCGTTGGCTCGTTCGACCTGCCCGTTGCTCCGCGGGTGTGCCACAGATGCGTAGTAGATCTTGATGCCGAATTCTTCGCAGAAGTCTTGGAAAACGCCGGCTGCGAACTGAGTACCGTTGTTGGTGATGATGCGGTTAGGGACCCCAAATCGGTATAGTATACTCAAGATGAAGTCCTTTGCTCGTGCCGCTGTAATTGTTGCAACGGGTTTAGCCTCAATCCAGTTGGTGAATTTATCCACCGCGACGAATAAATGTGTGAACCCTCCTAGCGCTTTCTTGAAGGGGCCGACCATGTCAAGCCCCCATACTGCGAATGGCCAGGAAATGGGGATAGTTTGGAGTTCCTGGGCTGGAAGGTTTGTTTGTCTTGCGTAGAACTGGCAACCCTCGCACTTGCGAATGATGTCTTTGGCGTCTGTTACTGCTGTGGGCCAGAAAAATCCCTGCCGGTAGGCCTTTCCGACTAACGTCCTCGATGCGGCGTGGTTGCCACATATTCCTGAGTGGATCGAATGCAGAATCTGCTTGCCCTCCTCGGTGGTGACGCAGGGCATGAGGACACCAGATGCGCTCCTTCGGTACAGGTCTTCTCCGACTAGTAGGAAGCTTTTGCTTCGATGCTTTATCTGCTCGGCTTGACTGTGATCTTCTGGGAGTTGGTCGTCCAGGAGAAATTTGACAACAGGAGTCCTCCAGTCTTGACATATGTGCAGCACCTCATTTGTGGTCGGGGTAGGGTCGCCTCCCGACTGCTCCGGTGCCGGTTTCTTCTTGACTGATGGCTCCATAAGTTGCTCGACAAAGATTCCAGTTGGAACTGCTTCTCGCTTGGATCCCATGTTTGCCAGCTCGTCTGCTGTATCGTTGTATTGGTGCAGGACAAGTGTGATTTCCAGCCCGTCAAACTTGTTTTCCAGCTTGCGGACCTCCTGACAGTATGCCGCCAAGGTATCGTCGAGACAGGTCCAGTCTTTCATGACTTGGTTTACCACGAGTTGAGAATCTCCGCACACAACCAGTCGACGTATGCCAAGTGATATAGCGATGCGGAGCCCGTGAACAAGTGCCTCGTACTCGGCGACGTTGTGTGAAGCCGGGAAGTGGATTTGTAGAACGTACTTCAGTTTTTCGCCAGTGGGGGACGTCAATATGACTCCGGCCCCGGCGCCTCCGATCCGTAGAGAACCGTCGAAGTACATTGTCCAGTACTCTAGCTTTGCTGTTGGTGTAGGCAGTTGGACTTTTGTCCACTCGGCCACGAAGTCGGCTAGAGCTTGAGACTTAATTGTTGTCTGTGGCTGAAAGGTGATGTCGAACGCCATCAGCTCGAGTGCCCATTTAGCGATTCAGCCGGTGGCCTCGCAATTATGAAGGACATCCCCGAGTGGAAATGCTGTGACCACCGTGACTTGGTGTGCTTGGAAATAATGCACCAGCTTCCGGATTGTGATGAGTAGGCCATATAGCAGCTTCTGGACCTACGGATATCTCGTTTTGGAGTCGGCAAGGACCTCGCTGACGAAGTAGACTGGCCGTTGTATTTTTTGAATATGACCCTGTTCGGATCGCTCAACCACCAATACCGTGCTGACTACCTGTGCTGTTGCCGCCAGGTATAGCATTAGCGGTTCCTAGGGCAGGGGTGACGCCAACACGGGGGGTGATGTGAGGAATTCTTTGAAGTCTTCGAAGGCTCATTGGGCTTCTGGAGTCCATTGGAAATTGTCGGCCTTTTTGAGTAGCTTGAAGAAGGGCATGCCCCGTTCGCCTAGTCGAGAGATAAACCGGCTGAGTGCCGCCATGCAGCCTGTCAGCTTCTGGACGTCTTTGAGGTTAGTCGGGGGTGCCATGTGCCTGATGGCGTTGACTTTCTCCGGGTTGGCCTCGATGCCGCGATGCGAGACGATGAAGCCGAGTAACTTTCCGGATGGCACACCGAAGGCGCATTTTTCCAGGTTCAACTTCATCTTGAATCTTCGAAGGTTGTGGAGGGTTTCTTCCAAGTCAGCGATGAGGTCCTGTTTGGACTTGGTCTTGATCACCACATCGTCGACGTAGGCTTCCATGTTGCGCCCGATCTGAGTGTGCAGACACCGCTGAATAGCCCTTTGATAGGTTGCGCCCGCGTTCTTCATACCGAACGGCATTGTGATATAGCAATACGCTCCAAACGGTGTGATGAAAGATGTCTTCAAGCAGTCTTCCTCCCTCAGGCTGATTTGATGGTATCCTGAGTAACAGTCGAGAAAGCTGAGTAGGTCGCACCCTATCGTGGAATCAACCACCTGATCGATCCGGGGAAGACCAAATGGGTCCTTGGGGCACGCTTTGTTGAGGTCGGTGTAGTCGACGCACATGTTCCATCTACCATTTTTCTTCCGGACCAAAACTGGGTTTGCCAGCCAGTCCGGGTGGTAGACCTCCTTGATGAACCCGGCTGCGAGGAGCTTGGTAATTTCCTCTCGGATAGCATCTTTACAGTCTTGAGCGAAGCGCCACAGCCGTTGCTTGACTGGCTTGGCGTCTGTCTTCACATTTAGGGCGTGCTCGATCACCTCCCTTGGTACGCCCGGCATGTCGGACGGTTTCCACACGAAGATATCCTTATTGTCTTGGAGGAAGGTGACGAGCGCGTCTTCCTATTTGGGGTCGAGTCCGGTCCCGACTAGAGCAGTCTTGGAGGGGTCAGAAGGGTCTAGGGGTATCTTCTTGGTGTCGGAGTCCGCTGAAATTCCCGACTTCGCTGCTTTTTTCGCCGGAACTTGATCTTGCTCGACTTCTGTTGTGGCGGCTTGCCGAATGCTATCGCGCCCGACTGCCGCCTCTTGTGATTGAGCCAGTTCGCAGCTGTCCTTGTCGCAGGTAAAGGCTTGCTTGATGTCGCTGCGGAGGGAGAGGACTCCTGCTGGCCCAGGCATCTTCAGCACCATGTATGTATAGTGCGGTATCGCCATAAATTTGGCGAGTGCCAGTCGTCCAAGTATCGCGTGGTACGCAGTCTCGAAGTCGGCGACCTCGAAGCAGACATTTTCTGTGCAGAAATTATCCCGCGTGCCGAAGGTTACCAGCAAAGTTATATGCCCGAGTGGAGTTGATGATAGGCCGGGAATTATCCCGTGGAAGGGCGCAGTGCTCGGCCGTAGTTCTGAACGAGGGATTTTCATCTCGTCCAAAGTCTTGGCGAATAGGATATTAAGCGCGCTGCCTCCGTCGATAAGGGTTTTCTTCAGCTTGATGTTTCTGACAACCGGGTCCAGGACAAGTGGGTAGCGTCCCGGGTGGGAGACCCGATCTGGGTGATCTGCGCGATTGAAGGTGATGGCCATCTCTGACTAGCGCAGGTATTGTGGGGTGTCCGCCGTGGAGACCGTGTTGATGTCGCGCGCTGAAAGCTTCTGTTTGCGCTTGGACTCGTACGCAAGTGGTCCCCCGAAGATATGGTTGAGCTCGGCTTGAGGATCTTGGAAATCATCAGCCGGACCCGAGTCTGGCTTGTCTTTGTCCTTGTCGGCGCCAGACGATGAAGTCTGCTCAGAGGCGAACTTCTTGAGCATATAGCAGTCTTTGGCCGCGTGCTTTCCCTTGGGGTGGAAGGGGCATGGCCCGCTCATGACTTTCTGGTAGTCGTTGTTCCGCTGGGGTCGCGACCAATTGCGCTCCATGTTGGCCACCTCATTGTCAGACTTCCGCTTACGGCTGCCAGACTTATTTTGAGACGGCTCGTTGTCGGCTTTCGCCTTCTGTTCTTTCTGTCGGGGCTCCTTCTTCTCGTCGAGGGCCTCAGCGACCGCTTCGGCCGAGTCAGCCTATTTATTGGCCATGTCGAAGAGCACCCGGACTGTGGATGGTGGCTTCCGAGTGAACTTTGCAATAAGCAGGGCGTCTTTTACCCCCTTGCGAAAGGCGGCGATAACGGCCTCGTCTTTGACAGTTGGAATCTGGTTGCACTTCTCGGAAAACCTTTTGATGAATTCGCGCAGAGACTCGTTTTTCTTCTGGTGGAGCTAATAAAGATCATGCTCCAAAGCCGGTCTCTCGTAGGTCCCCTGGAAATTAGCGATAAACCGCTCCCTGAGTTCTCCCCAAGAACCGATCGACCGCTTAGGGAGGCCTGTAAGCCATGTCCTCACCGAGTCGGCTAGCACGACTCGGAGGTAGTTAGCCATGACTTTATTATCGCCCCCAGCAGCTCGAACTGCTAGGACGTATACGGTGAGCCAGGACTCGGGATTTGTCTTGCCATCATATTTTTCAATACCAGCGGGCTTGAAGCCAATCGGCCAATCTACGTCCTGTAGCTCCCGAGTGAAGGCTGGGATGCCTTCATCTTCGCGGGGGCTCGGGCTTCAACCATGGTGGTTAAACCACTCGTGATGGAGGCCAAAGCGCTCGTGTTCGTCTTCCAGTCGGCGTTGCTCATCTTCTTGTCGTTCGCGGCGCCGGGCACTGATAGTATGGCGAAGGTCGTGTGGTAGGCGCTCTCGGAGGTCTTGATTAGGCCGGCGGTCATACCGGTGATGGCGCCAGTTGTTGTTATTAGTATTGCCGAGCGTGGTTTGCCTAGATGCCTCGCGTCGCCGACTGGAGCCGGCTACCCGGCGCCGAGTTGATGCAGATGAGCCTGCCACCGGGGAACCCGACCGGTTGGTCGGTATAATTGTGTCGCCCGACTGCTGTTGCTGTTGACAGGCAGCAGCTGTGATCATCGCCTTGATCTTGGCAATAGTTGGGGTGGCCTGGTGATCAGGCCCGAGTTGGAGTGTATCCAGCAAGGTTGCGGCGGCCACGACGTTCTGTTGTGGCGTGACGAAGACGTCGTGGTCGCCGACTTTGGTTTGGAGGATTTGCTGCTGAGCGGCCTGCCCAGCCTGGCGTAGCTCTTCGTTGCGGGCCACACGGTTGGCCTCCTCTTGTTGTAGTCGGCGCGCCTCCTCCTGTTGCTCTTCTTGTAGTCGGCGTACTTCAGATGGTGGCGTTGAAGCCATGAAGATCTCGCGGGGAAGGAGGAAGCTTGCCAATGTAGAGTCCGAACCGGTGCTCGAACCGCTATCCGACTTGGTGTTGGACTCCGAGTAGTTTATCGGAGTGAGAACGACTCCGACCTCTCTAGATCCAATCTGAAACGGCGCTTGGCCGTGTCCAAACTGAATTGCTGGAGATCGGGTCTGCTGCACAGGATATGGGTGCGCAGCGTCGCCAGAGCGGTGAGGGAGATTGACGACCTCTCTCCTTCTCGGCCCAACCCGGGCTGGCACAAGGCCTAGCGTGAGTCGGACTCCGAAGGAAAGGGTTGTCCCGATGCTCGGCGATGTGAAGGACTGCCGCAAAAAGGTCGCTGAAGGAGACGGCGGTGTCCGATGGGCCGACTGGCGCTACGTCGGCTAGTTCCTCGACCGGCAAGATTGGATCTGCCTCAACCAAGGTGAGATTGCCGAGTTGATCGGCGAAGAAATCTAAGCTCCCGAAGGTAATTGCGTCTCCGGGGGAGAACTTGTTGCTATTGACTCCGTTGATCGAATCCATCGAATCTTCTGATGAGGAATTCGCCGGAACCCCTACTTGGCGCACCAACTGTCGATGCTTTGCACCGGCAATAATACTATGGGGCTACCCGGCGAGGGTGAATTCGATGGATTGCAGAGGAACACAGGAGAATTATACTGGTTCATGCCCTCAAGGTGAGGTAATACCCTACGTCCAGTTGAGGTGTTATTCCTCTGAGGTGTATGATGATTGATGATCTTGTTCTCCTTGTTGTCCTTGCCCTGAGGGGTGCCCTGCCTCCCTTTATATACTAGGGGACAGGGGTACATGATAAGGATCCCAGCCGGATACGGCCAAGGGATTTCCTTTCTTAGAGATAGAGTCGTATCCGACTAAGACTATATTTCCTCATTATACAAGGCAAAGCCTGCCGGATGCTATCTTATCTCTAATTACATGGTTCGGCCCATCCTCTATCCGAGTGGCCCATGTACTAGTAATGAGGTACCCGGGGCCCATGGCCTCCACACTGCTGGCCCTGGCATTTTGAGCACCATGTATGTATAGTGCGGTATCACCATAAACTTGGCGAGCGTTGGTTGTCCGAGTATCGCGTGGTACGTGGTCCCGAAGTCGACGACCTCGAAGCAGATGTTCTTCGTGCGGAAGTTATCCCATGTGCGGAAGGTGACTAGCAAGGTGATCTGCCCGAGTGGCGTTGAAGATAGGCTAGGAATTATACCGTGGAAGGGCGCCATACTTGGCCGCAGATCTGAACGAGGGATCTTCATCTCATCCAGAGTCTTGGCGAAGAGGATATTGAGCACGCTGCCTCCATCTATGAGAACCTTCTTCAGCTTGATGTTCTTGATGACCGGGTCCAGGACGAGTGGATAATGTCTTGGGTGTGAAACCCTATCTGGGTGATCTGCGGAGTAAACGTGATGGACGTCTCTGACCAGCGCAAGTATTGGGGGGTTGTTGACACCGAAAACCCGCCGGGGGCCGTCCGGCGTCTGGGTGACACGCGAAGGCCTGGGAGATTTGCTTCACTCCAGTGCAGGTCCTAAAGTCTTGAGGTTCGTAGGCGTGCCAGTCAATTTGACCCTGTAATTGACAAGGAGAAAGGAATGTTAAATTCGCGAGCCAATCGGCTGGAAGCCGGCTTGGACTCATCCCATCGGCTGATGGCCGATATGCACTGTAGCACTTATACGTCGGCTCAAAGCCGATGATGGCAGGAACAATAGCATAATAATAAACAAGTATCACGCTAGCCGATCATCGAAGGGATACTCAAAAACCAGCTATAATCTTGATAAAATAAGTAGGCATAATGCATAAGTAAATAGATCAAATAGACTCTAGCCGATCATAGTTTAGTGTTACTAGTTTTGCCGTGAAAATGTGCCCGTGCTCGGACCCTTGCTCATATCGGCTCCCGAGGTCTTCACCCGCTGTCCAGGCCCGTGCCTGGGTCCTTACCTAAGCTCGTGCCCGGGTCCTCACCTGGGGTAGTGCCCGGGAACCTGCTTGTACTTGTACTTAGATCGGCAGAATAAACCAATCGGCTAGCCCTTAGCCGATCGTGACAGTAATACAGACCAGAATATATAATAAAGTATGCAATAACATAAATGATAGACAATAGATGAGTCAACCGACTATCGAATAGAACATATGGATAAAGAGCTAGAAGCCAATAAAGTAAAACAATGAACAGATGTAGCCATAGACAAAGTAAATATATCCTGGTAAGCCGACTACCATAAACCGACTAGAATATCGGACCTAACCGAGGAAGTCCTAGCCGATAGGTAGCCGGGGTGACGAGACTTACCCTCTCGCAGGAGTTCGGACCTAACGATGTTAGCCCGGCTCTCCTGAGAAGCAGGATCCCGTCGGAAGGGTGGCCGAAATGCGCCGAATTTTGTATTGATCGTTAGTGATAATTTACAAGGTGCCGGGCGTTTTACAATTTATACCCCGAGTTACATGAGTCCTTATAGGACACGATACATGATTTCCTATCCATAACAGAAAATGCTAACTAATCCTGACCGGACACCGAGTCAGGTTTCCTAAAGATAACACCTGCCTAATTAATGGTACAGTAAATAACTGCCAATAACGGTCTTCACGGCTCCTTCCCGACTCCGGCCTTCTTCTTCCCGTCAGTTGACTGTCAATCTCTCCTTTGACCTGAATCTGATACAAGGCCTTACCAAATTTTGGCGTTAACATATGCCCCCCAATTTCGGAGTTCTTCTATAGGACTTCGAAATTCTTTCATTTTTGGGCCTCCAGATTTCTTCCATACCGAGGCGGCCCAAGATAGCCCACTTGCCATAAATATTCGAAACAGTGCCAACGGCCTCGATTCCCGCTCGTGCTTGTCATCATCTCTATAAAAAAAAAACGCTTCATCTTCTCGCCTTTTCTATGCTTTCACATTACCAAAGCACCACCGCTTCATCTTCCAAATTTTCGCCAAGCTCTAGCAAACCCAGACGAGTCGTCGCAACCTTCTTTTCTGGCCGTTGATCCTGCATCTTCCTCACTCCCGCGATGGCATCAGCATCTGCAGTTCCTGAGGTAATCTTCTCACCCGATTATTTTCCCCCAATCTGCAACTAGACGAGCCGATCTGCCCTTTTTCATCTGTTCTTCACGTGTTCTTGTTTACTGTAGCATCTTAGAGACCAGATCTTGATCCCAGCCGCCGACTTTACCCCAATTTTTTCTATCATGGCCCTTGGGTAGCGAAGACCCCACCGATTTCATCAAGCGCCGAGAGCCAGCGTATTCCCTTCAATCGAATCGGCCATGCGAATCAATGACTGGACCAACAGCTTCAGGTCAATGGCGAGCAAACTGCCTGGATGGAGAATTGGTACCTCAGGGTGTCGACTGCAAAGAGAACCTTCTGGGAAGAATCTCACATCGGCCACTGCATCAATCTTTCTCTAGCCGATATGGAAGAAATGAATCTCTGGCTTCTGCATCCGCCTCATATTCTGGTCCGATGCTCTCAATGCCTTCCGTTTGGGCACGGGCCTATGACCCCCACCTTGCTGGATGTGACCATGCTCACCTGTCTTGACACAAGAGACATCGACCCCTTCAGGCTTCGCTTCAAACCCGCTCATCGGCTCCAAGCAAAGAATATCGGCGGCTGGTCCAGGTACATATCTCTTTTCACAACAAGGGGACTGGATCGGTTTGATGACCGGGAACATGTTGCTTTTCTGAACTTATGGCTGGAAGCGATTTGTTTTTGGTGGCGCAACCTCGGTCCGACGGTCAACATGCAATGTTTGGCAGAATGCTTGGCTGATCGGAAACAGATCCCTTGGGCCGCAATTCTCCTTGTGCCCACCTATCACCTGCTTCATCAAGTGGCAACTAATTACTGGCCGCCAGCCCGTCGGCCATATCAGAGGTCCTTGGTTTTGTACAGCTTTGGCTCAATCTACCTCCAAGGCTGTTCCTGGGACTTCTCTCTCCGATCAATCTTCCGGCCGATTACACAGAAGACCAAGATCCTGTTCTCCGCCGATGCACCTCTATGGGTGAAGCTGCATCGGCCCCTCTGGTGGCAAGATGACCCCGCTAACTTAGTCAGTGGTTCAAGGGATTTTACTTATGGTTTCACCAGGGAGGCTACTCTCTGGTTTGGCTTATAATGATGCATCATCATTTGAGATGCCTTCTAATTTTGACCGCTGAAAGCTCTGGACAAATGATGAATCCAAGGCCATCTTCCTATCGGCCATCACCCCTCGTCTGCTGCCAACTGGCTTCTCTCTGGGCCGATTGCAGCCTTCATATGAGGTTTATATCCATCGGTCGGTTCCGTCAGTTTGGCCTTGGTCAGCTTCCAATCGGCCTATTCTTTATCAGCAAACTTCAGGCTCGGGCAATTCAGCAATGCGCTATGAATATGACCGGATGTGGACTTTGACAGATTCCCTTCTCTTAGGCGCCGCCACCCGGGCGAGGTATATAGTCTGCACGCCAACACCAAGCTTTTCGTCCGATGGTGGTCAGAATGGAAAAAAACATCTATTCAGCTTAGCGGTCACCTGCTATTGTTCTCGCCTTGACACTGAGTACGTCGAATCTGGTGAAGAGGTAACACCCGCAAGCCTTAATCATCACTTCCAATCATTATCTAACTCCTATTTTGCAGGCTGCCAGCGTCGAGCCCCCGAGAACAAGCAACAGCGGTCGGCCGATCCAGTATCAACCTCCATCGGCCACCCCAAACTTAGGGCGCGACGCTCCACCTCCATCGGCTCTCCTCAAGGCGCCCCGGCCGATGGGACAAAAGCGGAAGAAGTTAGCACATCGCCCCTCCCTGAAGAAGCAGAAAACCGATGCCGATGTCGTTGCCCTGACGTCACCTTTTCCTCAAACAACATTGGCTCCCTCATCTCCTCAGGTATGCGCCAAGTCTCATTATCACTATTACCCGCTTCCTTATTTATTTCACCAAGTTCTTGTTCAGCTCGCATCATCGGCTCTAGAACTTCAACCTTCTTCTGCCATTCCTCCAAGCACTTAGCCGATGGCTTCCTCTGCTGCTCCACTCTTGGCACCAAATTCTCCAGTCGTCGACGAGACCGCCCCTATTTCATCTGCTGATATCGGCCCTTCTGAAGAACAACCTATTCATCTCCCTGAAACCGATATCACCCGAGCTGCCGACGTCCTTCCTCAGGTAATCTCTTCATGTCCATATTTCGCTTTTAACTCTCCACTGATCCTTTTACCGATGTCAATTTTGCAGTCCTTGGCCGATTTGTTTTCCTTTGACATCGGCAAGTATTTGAAGGTAGAAGAAGAAACAGCCACCAGTGCAGCAACCAAACCGTCGTTCCCAGCCGACGTGCGCGATTATTTGATGAGCATCAACAATCGGCTGGAAAACCCAATTGATGCGCTAGTGGAAGACTGTGGGCCGATTCGGGCAAGGCTTGCAGAAATCGAACACTATCTGCCCGAAGAACTCGTCGATGCATTAACCCCTGCAGCATACCTGGAGTCCCATAGGTTTAAACTCATCAAGCTTAGACAGCGCATAGCCGATCGTGCTGACCAACAGAAGATCACCGAAGACATCCAAGCCGATCGGCTGCTAGCCCAGACAGAGAAGAAAAGACTTGATGATATGGCTGCTGCCCCCCAAGAGCTCCAACCTAAGCTAGATCAACTGAAGAAGAGGGAAACCGATTTGTTGGTAGAACTTGAAAAAGTTCGCAAGGATCTTGCAGCCGCAGAGTCCCAGCTTATCGGCCTACCGCAAGCCATCCAAGACCAAGAAGCTAAGGTTGCAGCGACGGTGCGCCAAGTCATTCATCGGCGCAAGAACCTGAAGACCATCCCGGGCTCCGATGAAGACGACTTTTGCGCCATCAATGAGATTGACCAGATCCGGCTGCGTGCGATCGAAACCATCCAAAAATTCCTGTAACTTAACATCCGATGGCCTTCTGAGACGCTGGTTGCACTGTAATATATTTTGATCGGCTTTGCTGCCTTTTTCCTTCAATTGCCCCTTAGTATTATTTTAGTTTATTTGGTCTAAAGGCGATACCAATTGATATCGGCTGTCTTTAGGCGATGCAAAACATCAGCTTTCCGGACTATTTTAGAAATCGGCTATACTTAACCGATTTAAGAATCGACCCACACGCTAGGGTAGTATTTCTTGAGATATTTTCCGTTAAGCGCTTTAGCAAACTCTGTCCCATCAAGATCTTCTAACATATAGGCATTACCAGGCACACAACGATTAATCCGATAGGGCCCTTCCCAATTAGGTGACCATTTTCCAAACTTATTATCTCTGGACCCGATCGGCAAGATCAACTTCCACACAAGATCTCCTTCGGCAAACGACTTATTCACCACCTTTTTGTTGTAATGCTGAGCTACCTTAGCCTTATTCTCCTTGATCCTTTCCAACGCCCTCAACCGATTCTGAACCAAATCTTCAAGTTCATCTGTCATTAAGTTATAATAATCATCGGCTGTCAACTGATCCTGCGAAGAAATTCTCCTAGAGCCGATGTTAGTCTCCCATGGTAAAACTGCCTCATGTCCATACACTAACTGATACGGCGGCACCCGAGTAGATCCATGACATGCCATCCGATAGGCCCATAGTGAATCGGCTAATGTAGTATGCCATTGCCGTGGCTGCTCATCAATTTTCCGCTTAATCAACTTGATCAAACTCTTGTTAGAAGCTTCTGCTTGCCCATTGGCTTGAGCATAATAAGGCGATGAATTTAATAACCTGATTCCCATACTGGCAGCAAACTGTTGAAACTCATCAGACACAAAGATAGACCCCTGATCAGTAGTAATCGTCTGAGGAATCCCAAACCGATAAATAATATGCTCCTTTACAAACTCGATCGCTTCCTTGGACGTAACCCTCTTCAAAGGAATCGCCTCCACCCACTTGGTAAAATAATCTGTCGCCGCCAATATGAACTTGTGTCCCTTACTTGATGGAGGAAAAACCTGGCCGATCATGTCAATTCCCCAACCTCTGAACGGCCACGGTTTGATGATAGGATTCATAGCCGATGCTGGTGCTCGCTGTATATTTCCAAATTTCTGACAATCTTGACACCCTTTATAATACCTAAAGCAATCCTCCAGCATTGTCGGCCAAAAATACCCTACTCTTCTCAGCAACCACTTCATCTTATGAGCCGATTGATGAGTCCCACAGACACCTTCATGCACCTCGCACATAACTACTTTGGCTTCTTCCAAATTCAGGCACCTAAGCAGAACTCCCTCAAAAGTCCGATAATACAACTCCCCATCAAGCAGCACATATTTAGTAGCTTTATACCGAATTTTCCTGGAAACCGATTGCGACGGATTTTGCAAGTAATCAACTAACTCCTGTCTCCAGTCATCGGCCTTGTTCTGGATATCAATATCGGCTATCTCAACCTCAACCTGCCTACTCAGCCGATACCCTAAAGCAATCTGTGCAAGATCATTGGCTTCTAAATTCTGCTCCCTGGGAATATGATCTATTGACACTATCTTGAAATCTCTTAACAAATCCGTACACTCCTCATAATATGACCTCAAAACATCGTCCCTGCACTCATATTCTCCAGACAACTGTTTGACCACTAATAGAGAATCGCCAATTATCTCTATGACATCGGCTCCGATCTCCTTTAAGAGTTGAAGTCCCTTTAGCACCGCCTCGTACTCTGCCTGATTATTAGTCCGATAAGGCTTAATTGTAAAAGCAAACTCAAAACTTGCCCCCCGAGGCAATATGATAACTAAGCCGATACCAGATCCATGCTTGCAAACCGATCCATCGAAAAACAAAGTCCATGGGATCAGCTCCACATAATCCTCATGAGACCCTCTGTGTTGTACAATGAAATCGGCCACTGCTTGTCCCTTGATTGCCTTAGCCGATTCATATCTTAAGTCGAACTCTGTCAAAGCAAAAACCCACTTGCCAACTCGCCCTTTCAAGACTGGAGCCGACAACATATATTTGACCACATCGGCCTGGCAAACTACTGTACACTCGGCCGATAGGATGTAATGCCTTAACTTCGTACACGAGAAATATAAACACAGGCATAATTTCTCCACCGCAGGATATCTCGTTTCAGCATCTAGAAGCCTCCTGCTCAGATAAAACACAACTTCCTCTTTTCCCTCAAATTCTTGTATTAAAACAGACCCGATGGACTTCTCATCGGCTGATAAATACAATTTGAACGGCATCCCTTTCTGCGGCGGAATCAAAATAGGTGGGGAACTCAGATAATTCTTGATTTCGTCAAATGCCTTCTGCTGTGCTGCCCCCCACACAAACTCTTGATCGGCCTTCAACTTCAACAATGGCGTAAAAGACTCAATTTTCCCTGATAAATTTGATACAAATCTTCTCACAAAATTAATCTTGCCGATCAACGATTGCAACTCTGTCTTATTGCTTGGTGGCTCCGTAGTCTTAATGGCTCTAATACTTCGCTGACTAACTTCAATCCCTCGCTCATGAACCATAGAACCCAAAAATTGCCCAGCCGATACACCAAAAGCGCACTTATTGGGATTCATTCTTAATCCATACTTCTTGGCTCTCTCCAGCACTTTTTGTAGATCGACTATATGGCTTTCCTCACCTTTAGACTTGACCACCACATCATCAATATAAATCTCTACTAACAAGCCGATGAGATCATGAAATATATAGTTCATCGCTCTCTGATAAGTCGCACCGGCGCTTTTCAATCCAAAAGTCATTACTACCCACTCATACAGGCCGATAGCTCCTGGACACCGAAACGCAGTCTTATGTATATCTTCTTCAGCCATAAAAATCTGATTGTATCCCGCATTGCCATCCATGAAGCTGATAATCTTGTGACCTGAGGCTGCATCCACCAATAAATCCGCTATCGGCATCGGGTATTCATCCTTGGGGGTAGCTTTATTCAAATCCCGGAAATCAATACATATCCTCAATTTTCCATTTTTCTTCTCCACCGGGACGATATTAGAAACCCACTCAGCATATCGGCATGGTCTTATAAATTTGGCGTCATATAACCTTGTAATCTCTGCCTTGATCGGCTCATATAATTCTGCCTTGAATCTCCTTGGAGCCTGCTTGAATGGCCGATATCCTGGTTTAATGGGCAGCCGATGTTCAACAATCGATCGGCTTAATCCTGGCATTTCATGGTATTCCTAGGCGAAACAATCCCGATACTCCTTCAACAGTGCTATCAATTTCTCTCGTAGTTCAGGACTTAATTTTTTGCTTATGTATGTTGGCCTTGGCTTATCTCCTGGTCCTATATCAATCTCTTCCAAATCATCAGCCGACGTAAATCCTTGCCCCAGTTTCCCCTCGAAGTCTTCAATAGAGCCCATCAGAGCAACAATTCAGAGCCGACTTGCTAAATCGGCTGTATCCCCTGGCTAGTGACCTTAAGGTAATCTCCTTCCCATATTTTTCCGGATAGGCAGTCAACACCGTCGGCTTCCCAAACTGGTAGATCGGTCATGGCAATATTGGTCGACCGATCTGCTAGCACTACCTCGACTTGATCTCCCTGCCATTGTATCAAACATTGATGCATGTCGATGGCACACAGCAGTTTGCATGAATCCAGTCCTGCGAGAAGCAAACTATACGACCCCTTCCCGTCAATGACGAAAAACGTGGTGGGTAATGTCACAGCCCGATTTTTCAGGAATTAAATAATTAATTAATGATTGATTTTCCAGAATTTATATTAAAATTAAAAAAAAATTAATTAAGTAAAGTAAAATAGGAAATAAAAATTTCTTTAATAAATCATGGGTGAAATTATTCTTTTAATAAATCATTTGTGTGTAATTACACTCTCTGAAATTTTCTTGGATTTTTCGGAGCTCCAGAATTAATTTGAATACCACAAAGATCAATTTCAGTAATTATTTGAATAAATTCCAATTCCTTTTCTCGGGTCGATCTCTGCTCAAATCCCTTTGTATCATTCTCAGGCTGTCGTTCCCGAATCTTTGATTCCCTGAAAAGTCCGACTCCGGAAAAAAAATCCCCAAAGTTCTAAATCCGAGTGTCTCAAATCTATTCCTTCCCTTTTCCAAATATCCATAGTTCCTTTTTATTTAAATTTCCTTGGTCTCCACAAAAACCCAGGTCCTTTGAAATAAATCCAAATCCTCAAATACTTCAGAGTTTTTTTTCAATTTCTGGATCCCATAAAATATTCCCAAAATTTTGAATCTTTCTACAATTTTCGATTCAGAAATATTCCTCAAATTTATAAATTCCAATTTTCCAAATTTTGGAATTTTGCCAGAGAACCTCTCTCCTTTCCTTTCTTTTTTTTCCCATCCTTTCTCTTATTTTCCTTTTTTTTTCTCTGGTTCTCTTTCTCTCCTGTTTATCTCCTCCTTTCTTCTTTGCTCTCTCTCTCTCTATCTGTCGCTGGGGCCATGGCCAGCCCCAAGCCGGCCGGCCTACCGTGTCGTCTCCGCACCTGCGCCGCCCCGGCCTGGTCTCCGCGTCTCGGCCACACCGCCGCTCCACCGCCGGCCCAGTCCACCGCGCCGCGACCGGCCTAGCCGGCCGAGTCCCGAGCCGTGCCGACGCCCCGCGCCTGCCGCCGCCGAATCCGCCAGCGCGACCGCTCCCGTCGCCGCCGGACTCTCTCTCCTATAAAGCCGTGTCGTCGCCGTGCCCTAGCCCTAGTCCCGCTGCTCCCTGCCGCGCCGCTTGTCCTGCGCGCGCTGCCGCCGGACACGCCTCCTCTCCACGCGCCAGCGCCGCGCCGCCCGTCGTCGTCCTTCGTCCTCCGCCGGTGAGCCGAAGCTGCCGCCCTCTTCTTTCTGCCCCTGCCTCCCGAGAGTGCCGCCGCCCTGCTCTGATCTCCTGCGCCTGCTCCTGTGCGCCGTCGCCCATCGGTGCTGCATCGTCGTCGCCCTCGGTGGCCGTTGCCAGTCTTCCTCGGCCAAGCCCCATGGCAGGAGCTCGACGACTGTCCTTTTCCTGTGGCACAGCCAAAATATCCTTGTTAAACTCAATATCCAGAGAATATTCCTTTCCAATTCTTTTTGAATTATCACTGAATTCAATCTTCCAAAAGCCATATATTTTCCGTTTGAAGTCCGAATCGACCCGTTCTTCTTCCTAAATTCATATAAAATCATAATTTACTTGTTTATGTATTTTTATGTATTGTTTATTGGATTTCTTAGGATTATTATTGTTTTACGTGTAGTTACGTATATCGTCGATTCGGAAGACTGCAGAGTCTGCGGAAGAGTTCGGAAGATTAATTGAAGACGTTTTGCGATTGCAAGGCAAGTCACACGACAATCTCCTTGAGCATGGTTGATCCGTTTGCGAAAGCTACTTTTATTTTAAAGTTATTGCATGAAATGCTTTAGAATGACATTATTACGGGTAATTATTTAATAGCCAATATTCCTTGATATTTATGGCCATTTTGGTTATTGCTATCTATACCTTGATACCTTGGGTGAATAATACTGACTAGCTGGATGTTTAAATATTTGTCTGGCTAGATTATTTAGGAGTTGCTTAGCCATGCCTAGAAACTGTAGTATATTTTATATGGGAAACTATTCATTCATTTCTGATTAATTAATGATTAATGGTGATATTTTCACGACGCTTGGTCGTGGTTGATTAATTCACTATGTCAACTAAAACTTGACTGAATGGTGGGTTGTGAGCACCAGGGTTGTGTTTAGTTGCTAGCGGTGCTCATGACAATTAAGGACGGTTCGCGGCTACTTGTTGCGAAGCAACACTCGTGCTAACCACAAGCTAGTATGGGCTAGCAGGAGTTTGAAGTGTGCCGAGTTCAATAGGAGGCTCCAGGGCGTGTTTGTGGCTGGTATAAGTCCACACATGGCAGTGCCAATAAGGCCATGCTTCGGGCGTCGGACCGTCTTGCGGGGAGGTACTTGATCACACCTACCGGAGACCGGAGGTTCGGCGGGAGGCTCTCCTATTGGGCGAGTTACATGAATGATCCTGTCACAATTCCTTTCCGAGATACCGTGGTGGTATTTTGGGGCACAGTGACGTGCTGTGGAGTTGTGTCTCGTGGGTAAATTGGTACACCTCTGGCCAGAGTAAAACTGTTCGAATAGCCGTGCCCACGGTTAAGGGCGGCCTAGCAATGTTTCTGTGATTAGTCTCACACTACTCATTAATGGAAATAAGTGATGGAATATTGATAGCTCCTGTTTGGAGATGTTTTGGTTTGGGCCTGAACTGCGTTGGAGCGCTGTTCAGTGGTTGATTCAATACTGATTAATAATTGAACTATACTGTTTTTAATGATTTTGAATGCAAATGTTTTAAATGCTGTTTTACGCAAATAAGCCATATTATGCCTTTTTCCTTTGGTATCCTGTTGCATTACATTGCATTCCCTAGTGTGGCTTGTTGAGTACGGTGGGTGGTACTCAGTCTTGCATTATTGCAATCTTTAGAGTGAAGCCTTAGCGAGGAGGAGAAGATGGTGTTTGGCTTATACCCCAGTTGAGCTGCCTGTGGCTTGGTGCTGAAGCTACGCTAGTTGCCGTTCCGCTGCTGTTTTCTTCTGTGAGAGGACTAAGTGCCTCTGTTGTAAGTATTTATCGTTATTTCGTATTTGGTTATGTTGATCAAATTGTCAATTTGTGTACCTCGGCTGATTCCTGGATGAGGATTTATTGCACAAATTAGCTTTGGTAATTCTGGTGAATTTCTGGGCGTGACAGGTAATGTCCTATTCCCTACTGTCAACTCCACGTTCAACACACCTTTAGCTTCTGATGAATTCCCACCGAAGTCCTTTAGCACCATATTCGTCTTAATCAGATCTTCAGCGGTCTTCCCCAATTTTCGAAATGTGGCATGAGGCATGAGATTAACTGCTGCTCCCCCATCAACCAGCATCTTTGCCATCGGCTTCCCATTCACATAGCCCTTGATGTATAATGGCTTTAGATGCCGATGCTCTGACTCCTCAGGTTTGTCAAATATAGCCTGATCGGGTTGTAATGTTAGCTGAGCAAAAATCTCCTCATCGCCTTCTTCATCTGATGAAAGTGCTCTATACTCCCGAGGTAAAAAGAACACCATATTTGCTGGGGTCGATTGATCAGGTTCATCATCTTTTCTCTTCACGCGCCAAACCTGTTTAATTTTCTTGTGACGATGATCGGCCTCTCCCTGATCTTGACTCTGTCCTTCCTGTTGCTCTCGGTGTCGTAAACGTTGTGCCCTTCTCTTCTGATTTTTCGTGAATATCCCACTAGGACACCATTGAGGATTCTGGACTTGTTTTTTATATACTTCCTCTTCACCCTCTCCATCCTCTTCAAGGTACTCCTCATGGATCGGCCCTAATCGGCTATGAACCGATGCTCTTTTCCCAAGCGACCGATCCCGCGAAAACTCCTGCTGGCGATCACGCCGATTCCCTGCACTGCTGCACTCGGGGCAATTTTCAGCTAATGGCAATCTCATCCCTGATCCTAGCAGAACCGAAAAAACGGGCAGTCCCAATGCGGATTATATCTTTCTAACTCATCCCTCTGTTCCTCGTATCTTGAATATTTTTCTATCATGTCCGATGAAGTAATCCTTGATTTATACCTTTGATGTCTCGCTCCATCGGCCTGATCCCTTGATGATGATCCCGCATAAACCATATTTATGGGAAACGGGTGCCCATCAATCTTCATCGGCTTCTTGTCTTCAAATTTGATTCTTCCCTGTTCGACAGCCGACTGAATTTGTTGCCGAAAAACCTTGCACTCATTAGTATGATGCGATATAGTGTTATGCCACTTGCAATATCTTTTCTTCTTCAGTTCTTCGGCTGATGGAATCACGTGATTTGGCGGCAGTTGTATCTGCTTCTCTTGTAACAGCATGTCAAAGATTTTATCGGCCTTACTAATATCAAAATCATACCGCTCCTCCTTGCCAATATCTTTGACCCATGGGCACGATACTAATCTCTTGTTCCTGGTCCACTCCGCCAATCCAACTTCAGCATCGGATTCCTCATCGTCTGAGTCCGATGAGTAAACTTGTACCTGGGCAACTCGTCTTTGAAATTTATCCTTCTTCGCTTCCTGAAATCGGCTTTCATGAGCCGATACTCTCTGCACCAGATGTGCCAAGGACACGAACTCTTGAGATGAAAACCTCTCTTTGATCGGCGCCAAGAGTCCCTGGAAAGCCAAATCAGCTAGTTGCCCATCACTTAGGTTCAGACTGTAACATCGGTTTTTAACCTCTCGAAATCACTGAATATATTCTGGTACTGTTTCATCTGGTCGTTGCCTAACCGATGTCAAATCTGTCAATCTCATCTCGTGGATCCCAGCAAAGAAGTACTTGTGAAACTGTTTTTCCAGATCGGCCCACCCCCGAACCGAATTCAGTGGTAGTGAAGAGAACCATGCGAAAGCCGATCCAGATAAGGATAAAGGAAAAAATCTAACTCTTAGGGCTTCTTCAGCCGATGCCTCTCCGCACTGTGCCAGGAATTGGCTGACATGTTCCACTGTAGATGTATTATCCTGTCCCGAGAACTTAGAAAAATCCGGAACTCTGTATCGGTGCGGTAACGGGACCCTATCAAACCACTCAGGGTATGGATGCCGATACATAAACGTTCGCTCTCTGGGTTTCATCCCGAACTGTTCCCTCATTATCTCCTCAACTCGCACTGATAAGTCTTCTTCCCTTGGATTTTCCTGTTGATACTGTTGATATTGTACCGGTGGAGTTGGTTGCCGATATTGCCTATGGTAATCCCTCTGGTAATTGCCCGGATCGGCCCCTCCTACTGGATAATTCTGCTGATATCCTCCATAATAAATAGATCGGTGATATCCAGGAGGAATATCCTGTTGCCCCAGCTGGTTTTGTGCAAACAAGTTTTCTGGTACATCCCTGTTGATGTTGTAAGCAACCTGATTCGGTTCCATCTTTGGTGGGAGAAAAACAGGACCCCTAGTTGGTTCTTGGGCAATCGATCCGTCAACGGTCTTCTTGATGAGGTTATGTAATGTATTTACCAAGACCCCTGACTGATTAATGAGCGCGTGGTGTACAGCCTCATTAACCATCTCCTGCAAAGGCTTAATCGGTGGGCTCTCGGTTGTGTACGGCTCGATTCTCAACTAATACTGGCTTCGGAAACTGGGATTTTTGAATCGGCCCTTGCCGTGTCATGCTGAAGGACTCTAAGCACAGTTTCTGAAAGTTGGCCATAATTTGCTCAATCTGCTGTTTCTGCTCTTCTGTTAAATCCTCCATGCTGACTGGAATTACGTTGTCTGTCTTGATCTCTTTTCCAGCCATATTGCATGTCTGATTGTTGAAACTTTGGGTTAAAACTTTGTGTCCCACCAGGCGTGCCAAAAGCGTGTTGACACCGAAAACCCGCCGGGGGCCGTCCGGCGTCTGGGTGACACGCGAAGGCCTGGGAGATTTGCTTCACTCCAGTGCAGGTCCTAAAGTCTTGAGGTTCGTAGGCGTGCCAGTCAATTTGACCCTGTAATTGACAAGGAGAAAGGAATGTTAAATTCGCGAGCCAATCGGCTGGAAGCCGGCTTGGACTCATCTCATCAGCCGATGGCCGATATGCACTGTAGCACTTATACATCGGCTCAAAGCCGATGATGGCAGGAACAATAGCATAATAATAAACAAGTATCGCGCTAGCCGATCATCGAAGGGATACTCAAAAACCGGCTATAATCTTGATAAAATAAGTAGGCATAATGCATAAGTAAATAGATCAAATAGACTCTAGCCGATCATAGTTTAGTGTTACTAGTTTTGCCGTGAAAATGTGCCCGTGCTCGGACCCTTGCTCATATCGGCTCCCGAGGTCTTTACCCGCTGTCCAGGCCCGTGCCTGGGTCCTTACCTAAGCTCGTGCCCGGGTCCTCAGCTGGGGTCGTGCCCGGGAACCTGCTTGTACTTGTACTTGGATCGGCAGAATAAACCAATCGGCTAGCCCTTAGCCGATCGTGACAGTAATACAGACCAGAATATATAATAAAGTATGCAATAACATAAATGATAGACAATAGATGAGTCAACCGACTATCGAATAGAACATATGGATAAAGAGCTAGAAGCCAATAAAGTAAAACAATGAACAGATGTAGTCGGCTCCAACAGATAACTTATTGGCTAAGCACTCCGATAACAACATCGCATAACACCCATCGGCTCATCAAGAGCAAAGCTATTATCGTCAGTCTAGTAGATCGGACCCAACCGTTGCAGCACAGCCCAATGATGATAGCGATACCTCAATAGGCCGATAGATCTGATGCGATCGTGATGAAGATAACTTATTGGCTATACACTCTAATAAGACGCCTGCATGTAAAGCATCGACTTAGCGGGATCGGTTTATCACTAGCAGTTTAGTAGGTCGGACCTAACCGATGCAGCACAAACTGATGATAAGCCGCTCCCAGTAAGCCGATACGATCTACGCACATGTGATGTGATATACCTAATCAATCTATGAGATCAAACTGAACTGATGCAGCCATAGACAAAGTAAATATATCCTGGTAAGCCGACTACCATAAACCGACTAGAATATCGGACCTAACCGAGGAAGTCCTAGCCGATAGGTAGCCGGGGTGATGAGACTTACCCTCTCGCAGGAGTTCGGACCTAACCGATGCAACCCGGCTCGAGAAGCAGGATCCCGTCGGAAGGGTGGCTATGCGCCGAATTTTGTATTGATCGAGTGATAATTTACAAGGTGCCCGGGCGTACGTATTTATACCCCGAGTTACATGAGTCCTTATAGGACACGATACATGATTTCCTATCCATAACAGAAAAACGCTAACTAATCCTGACCGAACACGAGGTCAGGTTTCCTAAAGATAAACACCTGCCTAATTAATAGGTACAGTAAATAACTGCCAAGTAACGGTCTTCACGGCTCCTTCCCGACTCCGGCCTCTTCTTCGTCAGTTGACTGCAATCTCTCCTTTGACCGAATCTGATACAAGGCCTTACCAAATTTTGGAGTTAACAGGGGTGTCTGCAGTAGAGATTGCGTTGACGTCACGCGCTATTAGCTTCTGCTTGCGCTTGGACTCGTATGCAGACGGCCCTCCGAAGATATGGTTTAACTCAACCTGGGGATCTTGGAAATCGTTGGCCGGGTCCTGATCTAGCTTGTCTTTGCTCTTGTCGGCGCCAGACGTTGGAGCCTGCTCGGAAGCAAACTTCTTGAGCATGAAGCAGTCTTTGGCCGCGTGCTTGCCCTTGGGGTGGAAGGGGCATGGCCCATTCATGACCTTCTGGTAGTTGTTATTCCATTGGGGCCATGACCGAGTACGCTCCATGTTGGCCACCTCGTTGTTCGACTTCCGCTTGCGGTTGCCAGACTTGTTTTGGGATGGCTCGTTGTCGGCTTTCACCTTTTGTTCTTTCTGTTGGGACTCCTTCTTCTCGTCGAGGGCCTCTGCGACCACTTCAGCCGAGTCGGCGTACTTGTTCGCCATGTTGAAAAGAGCCCGGACGGAGGATGGTGGCTTCCGAGTAAACTTTGCAATGAACAGGGCGTCCTTTACTCCCTTGCGGAAGCCGGCGATGATGGCCTTGTCCTTGATTGTTGGTATCTTGTTGCGCTTCTCAGAGAACCTCTTAATAAAGTTGCGTAGAGACTCGTTCTTCTTCTGGTGCAGTTGGTATAGGTCATGCTCAGAAGACGGTCTCTCGTAGGTCCCTTGAAAGTTAGCAATGAACCGCTCCCTGAGTTCTCCCCAGGTCCCGATCGATCGCCTTGGGAGCCCTGTTAGCCATGTCCTCACCAAGTCAGCTAGCGTGACCCGGAGGTAGTTAGCCATGGCTTTGTGGTCACCACCGGCAGCTCGGATTGCCAGGGTGTATACTATGAGCCAAGACTCAGGGTTGGTTTTACCGTCGTATTTCTCGATCCCCGTAGGCTTGAAGCCCGACAGCCAGTTGACATCTTGGAGCTCGTGAGCGAAAGCCGAAACGCCTTCGTCTTCATGAGGGCTCCGGCTCCTGTTGTGGCGGTTATACCGCTCGTGGTTGAGGCCGAAGCGTTCGTAGTCGTCCTCCTATCGGTGACGCTCGTCTTCTTCGCATTCATGGCGCTGAGCATTAATGGTGTGTCAGAGGTCACGTTGTAGCCGGACTCAAAGATCCTGGTTAGGCCGGTGGTCATACTAGTGACGCCGCCAGTTGTTGTTGTTAGTGTCGCCGAGTGATGTTTGGCGCGATTCCTCATGTGGCTGACTTGAGCTGGCCCCCCGACGCCGTGCTGATGTAGATGAGCCTGCTGCCGGAGAACCCGACCTGTTGGTCGATATAATTGTGTCGCCGGACTATTGTTGCTGCTGACAAGCGGCAGCTGTGATCATTGCCTTGATCTTAGCGATAGTCGGAGTGGCCTGGTGATCAGGCCCGAGCTGGAGCGTGTCCAACAGGGTTGTAGTGGCCATGACGTTCTGTTGTGGTGTGACGAAGATGTCGTGCTCGCCGACTTTGGTCTAGAGAATCTGTTGCTGGGCAGCTCGCCCAGCCTTGTGTAGCCCGTCGTTGCGAGCCTCGCGATCAGCTTCCTCCTGTTGTCGTAGTCGGCGCGCCTCCTCCTGCTGCTCCTCTTGTAGTCGGCGCACCTCGGGTGGTGGTGTTGAAGCCATAAAAATCTCATGGGGCAGGAGAAAACTTGCTAGGCTGGAGTCCAAACCAGTGTTCTAACCGTTGTCCGACTTAGAGTCGGAGTCCGAGTAATTTATCGGAGTAAGAACGACTCTGACCTCCCTAGATCCAACCTGAAACGACTCTGAGCCGTGTCCAAACTGAATCGTGGGGGATCGGGTCTGCCGCATGAAGTGTAGATCTGCGGCAATGCCAAGCTCATGTGGGAGATTGATGCTCTCCCCCCTTCCTAGTCCGACCCGGGCTGGCTCAAGGCCTAGCACGAGTCAGACGCCGAAAGAGAGAGTTGTCCCGAGGCTCCGCGAAGTGAAAGATTGCCGTAGTAGATCGGTGAAGGTGACTGCAGCGTCTTGTGAGCCGACTGGTGCGGAGTCAGCTGTTTCCTTGGCCGGTTGGATTGGATCTGCTTCGGCCAAGGTGAGGTTGCCAATCTGGTCAGCGATGAAGTCGAGGCTGCCGAAGGTTATCGTGTCTCCAGGGGAGAACTTGTTACCATCGACTCTGGTTGCTGGATCCATCGAGCTTGTAGATGTGAAACTTCGCCGGAGCCCCTACCTGGTGCGCCAACTGTCGATATTTTCCACCGGCAATATGAATATGGGGCTACTCGGCAAGAGGAAACTCGGTGGACTACAAAGAAACACAAGGAGATTTTATACTGGTTTAGGCCCTCGATGTGAGGTAATACCCTACGTCCAGTTGTGGTGGTATTTCTTTGAGGATGTATGTGGATGAATGATCTCATGTCTTGTTCTCCACCCTCAATGGCGCCCTACCTCCCCTTATATACTGGGGGGCAGGGGTACAAGGTAGGAATCCCAGCCAGATACGGCCAAGGGATTTTCTTCTTAGAGATACATCTTACCCGGCTAAGATTGTATATTCCTTTTTATACAAGGCAAAATCTACCGGGTGCTACTATATCTCTAACTACAAGACTCGGCCCATCCTCTATCCGAGGGGCCCATATGCTTGTGATGAGGTACCTGGGGCCCATGGCCTCCACAAGAAGCTAATAGCACGCGACGTCAACGCAGTCTCTACAGTAGACACCCCCTAGTATTTGCACTGGTTAGAGATGTCCATCACATTCAACTGCGCAGATCATCCAGATCGGGTTTCACACCCAGGATGCTACCCACTCGTCCTAGACCCGGTCGTCAAAAATATCAAGCTGAAGAAGGTCCTCATAGATGGAGGCAGTGCGCTCAACATTCTGTTCGCCAAGACTCTGGATGAGATGAAGATTCCTCATTCATAACTGCGGCCAAGTACTGCGCCCTTCCATGGGATAATTCCTAGCCTGTCTTCAACAACCCTCGGGCAGATAACCTTGCCGATCACTTTCGGCACACGGGATAACTTCCACACAGAAAACATTTGCTTCGAGGTCGCCGACTTTGAGACCACGTACCACGCGATACTCAAACGACCGGCGCTCACCAAATTCATGGCGATACCGCACTATACTTACATGGTGCTCAAGATGCCCGGGCCAGCTGGAGTCCTCTCCCTCTGCAGCGACGTCAAGCAAGCCTTCACCTGTGACAAGGAGAGCTGCGAGTTGACTCAATCGCAAGAGGCGGTAGTCGGACGCAACAGCATTTGGCATGCCATCACAACTGAAGTTGTGGAGGCCATGGGCCCCGGGTACCTCATCACAAGCATATGGGCCACTCGGATAGAGGATGGGCCGAGTCTTGTAGTTAGAGATATAGTAGCACCCAGTAGATTTTGCCTTATATAAAAAGGAATATACAATCTTAGCCGGGTAAGATGTATCTCTAAGAAGGAAATCCCTTGGCCGTATCCGGCTGGGATTCCTACCTTGTACCTCTGTCCCCCAGTATATAAGGGGAGGCAGGGCGCCCGATGAGGGTAGAAGAGATCACGAGATCATTGATCAACACAAATTCTTAAAGGAATACCACCACAACTGGACATAGGGTATTACCTCACCTCGAGGGCCTGAACCAGTATAAAACCTCCCCGTGTTCCTTTGCAATCCACCGAGTTTCCCCTTGCTGAGTAGCCCTATAATCATATTGCCGGTGTAAAACATTGACAGTTGGCGCACTAGGTATGGGCTCCAGCGAGTTCCACATCTACAAGCTCGATGGATCCAGCAACCAGAGTCGATGGCGGCAAGTTCTCCCTTGGAGACACAATAACCTTCGGAAGCCTTGACTTTATCGCCAATCAATTCGGCGATCTCACTTTGGCCGACACAGATCCGACCCAACCGGCCGAGGAACTAGCTGACTCCGCGCCAGTCGGCCCACAAGACGCTGTAGCCACCCTCGTCGAGTCGCTGCGGCAATCTACCACCTTGCCGGGTCTTGGGACAATTCTCTCCTTCGGTGTCCGACTCGCGCTTGGCCTCTAGCCGGCCCAGGTAGGGCTAAGAGGGGGAGAGATCGTTAATCTCCCTGGCAGACCCGGCGACGCTGCGAATCTACATCCCACGCGGCTGGCCTGATCTCCTGCGATTCAGTTTGGGCACGGCCAAGCGCCGTTTCAGATTGGATCTAGAGAGGTCAGAGTCGTTCTTACTCCAATCAATTACTCGGACTCGGACTCCAAGTCGGACAACGGTTCGAACACTAGTTCAAACTCCAGTCTGGCGAGTTTCTCCTGCCCCGCGAGATCTTCATGGCATCAACACCACCACCGGAAGTGCGCCAACTACAAGAGGAGCAGCAGGAGGAGGCACGCCGACTATGACAACAGGAGGAAGCTGACCGCGCGGCTCGCAACGATGGGCTACGCATGGCTAGGCGAACTGCCCAGCAACAAATTCTCCAGACCAAAGTCAGCGACCACGACATCTTTGTCATGCCACAACAGAACATCGTGGCCGCTGCAACCCTGCTGGACACACTCCAGCTTGGGCCTGACCACCAGGCCACCCCGACTATCGCCAAGATCAAGGTGATTACAGCTGCTGCCTGTCAGCAGCAACAACAGTCGGGCGACACACTTGTGCCGACTAACCGGTTGGGTTCTCCGGTGGCAGGATCATCTACATCAGCACGACGCCGGGCAGCTGGCTTTAGTCGGCCACATGAGGAGTCACGGCAAACATCACTCGGTGACACCAACAACAACAATCGGCGGTGTCATCAGTATGATCGCCGGCCCAACCAAGACCTTCGAGTTCGTCTACAACGCGACCTCTGACACACCATTAATGCTCAGTACCATGAATGCGAAGAAGACGAGCATCACCGAATGGAGGACGACTACGACTATTTCGGCCTCAACCACGAGCAGTTTAACCACCGTAATTGGAGCTAGAGCCCTCACGAAGACGAAGGCGTTCCAGCTTTCACCCACGAGCTCTAGGACGTCGACTGCAGGGATCGAGAAATACAACGGCAAAACCAACCCCGAGTCCTAGCTCACCGTATACACCTTGGCAATTCGAGCTGCCGGTGGTGACTACAAAGCCATAGCTAACTACCTCCCAGTCGCACTAGCCGACTCAGCGAGGACATGGCTAATAGGGCTCCCGAGGTGGTCGATCGGTTCCTAGGGAGAACTCAGGGAGCGGTTTATCACTAACTTTCAAGGGACCTACGAGAGACCGTCTTCCAAGCATGATCTATATCAACTACACCAAAAGAAGAATGAGTCTCTATGCGACTTTATCAAGAGGTTCTCTGAGAAGTGCAACAAAATACCAATGATAAATGACGAAGCCGTCATCACTTCCTTCTACAAGGGAGTAAAGGACACCCCGTTCATCGCGAAGTTCACTCGGAAGCCACCATCATCCGTCCGGGCTCTCTTCGACATGGCGAACAAATACGTCGACTCGGCTGAAGCAGTCGCCGAGGCCCTCGACGAGAAAAAAGAGTCCCGACAGAAGGACTAGAAGGCGAAAGCCGACAACAAGCCATCATAGAACAAGTCCGACAACTGCAAGCGAAAGTCAGACAACGAGGTGGCCAACATGGAGCGAACTAAGTCGCGGCCCCAACAGAACAACGACTACCGGAAGGTCATGAATGGGCCATGCCCCTTTCACCCCAAGGGCAAGCACGCGGCCAAAGACTGCTTCATGCTCAAGAAGTTTGCCTCTGAGCAGGCTTCATCATTTGGCGCCGACAAGAGCAAGGACAAGCCAGATCAAGACCCGGCCAATGATTTTCAAGATCCCCAGGCCAAACTTAACCACACGCGACGTCAATGCAATCTCTACAGCAGACGCCACCCAATATCTATGCTAGTCAGAGACGTCCATCACGTTCACCCGCGCTGATCATCCAGATCGGGTTTCACACCTAGGACGCTATCCACTCGTCCTGGACCCGGTTGTCAAGAACATCAAGTTGAAGAAGGTTCTCATAGACGGAGGCAGCGCGCTCAACATCCTATTTGCCAAGACTCTGGATGAGATGAAGATTCCTCATTCAGATTTACGGCCGAGTACGGCGCCCTTCCACATGATAATTCCTAGCCTGTCTTCGACACCACTCGGGCAGATTACCTTGCTAGTCACCTTCGGCACGCGGGATAACTTTCGCATGGAAAACATCTGCTTCAAGGTCACCGACTTTGCGACTGCGTATCACGCGATACTCGGACGACCGGTGCTCACCAAGTTCATGGCGATACTGCACTACACATATATGGTGCTCAAGATGCCAGGGCTAGCAGGAGTCCTCTGCCTCCATAGCGATGTCAAGCAAACCTTCACTTGCGACAAGGAGAGTTGCGAATTGGCTCAATCACAAGAGGCGCAGTTGGGCGCGACAGTATTCGGCAAGCCGTCACAGCAGAAGTCGAGCAAGACCTAGTTCCGGCCAAAAAAGCAGCAAAGTCAGGAATTTCAGCGGACTCGGACACAATGAAGATCCCCCTGGACCCTTCCGACCCCTCCAAGACTGCTCTAGTCGGGACCGGACTCGACCCCAAATAGGAAGACGCGCTCATCACCTTCCTCCAAGCTAACAAGGATATCTTCGCGTGGAAACCGTCCGAAATGCTGGGTGTACCAAGGGAGGTGATCGAGCACGCCCTCAACGTGAAGACAGACACCAAGCCAGTCAAGCAACGGCTGCGGCGCTTCGCTCAAGACCGTAAAGATGCTATTCGGGAGGAGATAACCAAGCTTCTCGCAGCCGGGTTCATCAAAGAGGTTTATCACCCGGATTGGCTGGCAAACCCAGTTCTGGTCCGGAAGAAAAACGGTAAAGGGCGCATGTGTGTCGACTACACCAATCTCAACAAGGCGTGCCCCAAGGACCCATTTGGTTTACCAAGAATAGACTAGGTGGTAGATTCAACTGCAGGGTGCGACCTTCTTAGTTTTCTCTACTGCTACTCGGGATACCACCAAATCAGCCTGAAGGAGGAGGACTGCCTAAAGACGTCCTTATCACGCCGTTTGGAGCGTACTGCTACATCACTATGCTGTTCGGTTTGAAAAACGCTAGAGCAACGTATCAACGGGCAATTCAGCGGTGTCTACACACCCAGATCGGGCACAACGTGGAGGCCTACGTCGACGATGTGGTGATCAAGACAAAGTCCAATGAAGACCTCATCACTGACTTGGAAGAAACCTTCCAAAATCTTCGAAGATTCAAGATGAAGTTGAACCCGGAAAATTGTGCCTTCGGTGTGCCATCTGGTAAGTTACTCGGCTTCATCGTCTCGCATCGTGGCATCGAGGCCAACCTAGAGAAAGTTAGCGCAATTATGAACATGGCTCCCCTGACTAACCAGAAGGATGTCCAGAAGCTGACAGGCTGCATGGTAGCACTCGGCCAGTTTATTTCCCGACTGGGCGAATGAGGCATGCCCTTTTTCAAGTTATTGAAGAAAGCGGACAATTTCCAGTGGACTCCCGAAGCCCAGCAACCCTTCGAAGACTTCAGCAATTCCTCACATCACCCCCCGTGTTGACATCACCCATGCCCGAAGAACCACTAATGCTATACCTAGCGGCAACTACTCAGGTAGTCAGCACGATGCTGGTGGTCGAGCGATCCAAATAGGGTCATATCCAGAAAGTCCAAAGGCCAATCTACTTTGTCAGCGAAGTCCTCGCCGACTCAAAGACGAGATATCCACAGGTCCAAAAGCTGCTTTATGGCCTACTCATCACTGTTCGAAAACTGGTGCACTATTTCTAAGCACATCAAGACACGGTGGTCACATCGTTTCCACTCGGGGACGTCCTGCATAACCGCGAGGCCACCGGCTGAATCACCAAATGGGTGGTCAAGTTGATGGCATTCGACATCACCTTTCAACCACGGATAGCAATCAAATCACAAGCTCTAGCTGACTTTGTAGCTGAGTGGACAGAAGTTCAAATCCCTACATCAACAGGAAGCTAGAGTACTGGACAATGTACTTCGACGGTTCTCTATGGATCGGCGGCGCCGGGGCTAGCGTCGTATTGACGTCGCCCACTGGCGAAAAACTCAAGTATGATCTACAAATCCACTTCCCGGCTTCCCACAACGTCGTCGAGTACGAGGCACTTATCCACGGGCTCCGCATTGCTATATCACTCAGCATACGTTGACTGGTTGTGTGAGGAGATTGTCAACTCATGGTGAACCAAGTCATGAAGGACTGGACATGTCTCGATGATACCATGGCGGCATATTGTTAGGAGGTCTGCAAGCTGGAAAACAAGTTCGATGGGTTGGAGATAACACATGTCCTACGGCAATACAATGATGCTGCAAACGAATTGGCAAATATAGGATCCAAGCGAGAAGCAGTCCCGACAGGGATCTTTGTCGAGCGACTTATGGAGCCATCAGTCAAGAAGAAACCGGCGCTGGAGCAGTCGGGAGGCGAGCCAACCCCGGCAATAGACGAGGCGCTGCACATATGTCAAGACTGGCGGACTCCTGTTCTCCAATTCCTCCTGGACGATGAACTCCCAGAAGATTGCAGTGAAGCCGAATGAATCAAACGTCCAAGCAAGTGTTTCTTAGTCGTCGGAGAAGACCTGTATTGAAGAGGTGCATCCGGTGTCCTCATGCGCTGCGTCACCACCGAGGAAGGCAAGCAGATCCTGCAGTCGATCCACTCGGGCATATGTGGCAACCATGCTGCATCCAGGACGTTAGTCGGAAAGGCTTACCGGCAGGGATTTTTCTGGCCAACAGCAGAAACAGATGCCAAAGATATCATTCGCACATGCGAGGGTTGCCAGTTCTACGCAAGACAAACAAACCTCCCGGCCCAAGAACTCCAAACAATCCCAATTTCTTGGCCTTTTGCAGTATGGGGGCTTGACATGGTCGAGGCCATTCAAGAAAGCGCCAGGAGGGTTCACACACTTGTTTGTCGCAGTGGATAAATTCACCAAGTGGATTGAGGCCAAACCCGTTGCAACCATAACAGCGGCACCAGCAAAGGATTTCATCATGAGTATATTATACCGATTCGGTGTCCCTAACTACATCATCACTGACAACGGCACTCAAGTCACGGGCGGCGTGTTTCAAGATTTCTGTGACGACTTCGGCATCAAGATCTGCTATGCGTCTGTGGCACACCCGCGAAGCAACGGACAGGTTGAACGAGCCAATGGTATGGTCTTACAAGGTATCAAGGCCAGAATATTCGACCGACTACAACCATACATGGGCCGGTGGGTCCAAGAGCTCCCATCTGTCCTCTGGTCTCTCAGAACCACAGTCAGTCGGGCAACAAGGCAATCCCCTTTCTTTCTGGTCTGCGGTGCTGAGGCTGTGCTACCAACCGATTTAGAGTTCGGCTCTCCGTGAGTTCAGGCTTACTCAGAAAACATCTCCAACAATACCCGATTGGTCGAACTAGATCAGTTGGAAGAAGCGAGGGATATCGCAACAATCCAGTCAGCAAGGTATCTTCAAGGCCTGCGTTGCTACCACAATCGCAATGTCCGTGGCCGCGCCTTTTTGGTCGGAGATCTCGTCTTGAGAAAAATACAAACCACCAAAGATAGGCACAAACTATCCCCAATCTGGGAAGGGCTGTTCATTATAGCCGAGGTCACACGGCCAGGCGAGACTAAAGACCGAAGACGGTGCCCTCATCAGCAACTCATGGAATATAAAATAGCTATGTCCTTTCTATACCTGAGTTTAACAAATTTCATGTGTATAGTTTTTTCTCTGACTCACTACGCCGCTTGTTTCAACCGAGTAGCGAGTCGGGGGCTGCATGTATTATATATGCTTTGTCAATAATATACGAGCCTATTTTACTTAAGTTATGAAGTTTTACTACGACTTTCCTACATCTGCCCGAGTACAGCTTTCTACGGTGAACATTTTTATTAAGTTCCTATAGATCAACTCGGTGTAGGCTATATGGTCGAGTAAAGCTAATGATAACTGAGTAATAGTCTAAAGCTTGGTGGCATTGCACATATATTTACACATGTCCTTACAAAAATCCAGAATACACCGACTGCATGATGTACTGTTTTAACAGATCCAGGTCTCGGGTGATGATCTCCACAGTTGGCCTCGCCTGGGTTATCAGCTCCAGCGCCTCCTCAGGAGTTATCTCCTCGGCAAACCCCTCCCCGATGGCTTCAACATCTGCCCTTGGGTAGATGGACTTGGTCATTGCCAGGGTTCGGGCTACGCCAACAATGACGTGCTCATCCGAGTACCTCTTCAGGGCACTCGGTGCACCCTCAAGGCACGCCTCCACTTGGGCGATCGAGCTGCAGCTGGTTCCCACAGGGCGAGGATCCATGATGTCAAGGAGCCCTCTCACGGATCCTAGGAGGGCCTCTCGTGACTCCTTGATGACCCTTATTGTCGATGTTTTACACCAGCAATACAACTATAGGGCTACTCGACAAGGGGAAACTCAATGGATTGCAGAGGAACACAAAGAGATTTTATACTGGTTCAGGCCCTCGATGTGAGGTAATACACTACGTCCAGTTGTGGTGTTATTCCTCTGAGGAGTTGTGTCGATCAATGATTTCGTGATCTCGTGCCCCTTGAGGGGTGCCCTGCCTCCCCTTATATACTGGGGCACAGGGGTACATGATAAGGATCCCAGCCGGATACGGCCAAGGGATTTCCCTCTTAGAGATAGAAACTTATCCGACTAAGACTATGCTTTCCTTATCGTACAAGGCAAAGTCTACTAGGTGCTATCTTATCTCCAACTACATGATTCGGCCCATCCTCTATCCGAGTGGCCCATATGCTGGTGGTGAGGTACCCGGGGCCCATGGCCTCCACAGTAGCCCCTGAGACCTTCATAGTTGAGTCACAGCTGATGCCAAATGCTCATCCTCCACGGTGAAGATTGCCCGAGTGCGATGCTCTCGAGTACTCTTTGTCCGAGTGAGTCTTCTTCCCGAATCCTGCTTCATGTCAGCTGGCAGCGAGGCTATGAAGGGCTTCATGTAGATGTATGAATAGTGCGCGCTGAATAGGCGCACCTATTAGGTGTAGCCCCCGACTTTGTGCTTAATTGTGAAGACAATTAAACATAAAGTCAAAAGATCTTTGACCTGATAGTCTTTCCCGAGTAGTATACTACTGGTATATGAGACTCTTCGGTATCATGTCAACCGGAATAAACTTTATAGTCTTGCCGAGTAGGGAACTACTCGTATGTAGGACTCTTCGACTTCGTGTCAGTCGGAATGTGTGTTTATAGTCTTGCGGAGTAGGATGCTACTCGTATATGGGACTCTTCAGCTTCATATCAGCTGGAATGTGTGTTTATAGTCTTGCCGAGTAAGATGCTACTTGTATATGGGACTCTTCAGCTTCATGTCAGCTGGAATGTGTGTTTATAGTCTTGCCGAGTAGGATGCTACTCATATATGGGACTCTTCAGCTTCATGTCAGCTAGAAAGGGTGTTTATAGTCTTTCCCGAGTGGCGTCCCACCCAGGAGTTAGACTCCTCCGCATCATGTCAGCGGGAATGAGAAATTTATAGTCTCTCCCAAGTAGTGCACTACTCGAAAGTTAGACTCTTCAGCGTCATATCGGCTGGAATAATGTTGCTCATGGCAACTGATGGCCACGCATGTAGGCCGAGTACCACTTTATGAAAATAAATCCACAGTGTGGTCAGGTGTACTCGAGAAAGATACCTACATCCTCAATTTTAATGAAGACCAGCTTGTGACCCATGTAAGGATATATCCTCGAGACCTGGTGGATAAAACAGATACCCAAACATATATGTTTAGCAATAAGGCTCTCATGAAGCATATCTGTTTACCTCATCGGCTCCTGTTGGTAGCACCAGCGCTATAATTTCAACTCAGCCTGCGGGTGGCCCACATGGAGCATGCTACTGTAGGAACTCATGTCTTGGTGGCTTGCTACCGGATAAGCCGGCCTAAACCGACCTACCCAGCATAGCTCTATAGAAGTAGCATCCATTGCATGTCAGGATGAGTACTCCAGCGTCGGTAACTGCAATAAGCCAAAAGAATTCCTGTCTGCAAGCCTTTTCGACTTATGTTCTGGATGCAACATGGTTGCCATGGATGCCTAAGCAGGTATATTGCAGAATCTACTTGCCCTCCTCAAGTGTAACGTGGTGCATGAGAACTCCGGATGCGCTTTGACGATACAGGTCTTCTCTGACTTCGGTAAAGCCGGATAAGGTACCCAAACCTTGCATGAGCATAGGATTCGGCCGGCGACCCTCATGGGGCGTACCCTATCGAGCTGAGTTGTGACCGAATAAGGTACCCGAACCTAGCATTAGCATAGGATTCAGCTGGCGACCCTCATGGGGCGTACCTCACCCAGCTGAGTGGTATACGACCCCCGACTAGCGCTGGAGATCGGTTGTTAGCTCACATGGAGCGTAGCCGGGGAAGATGACATCCCGACTGGCACAAGTGCTCAGTTAATAGCCCTCATGGAGCATTCCGAGCGTATCTTGGCAGACTATTCCAGCCCCCGAGCATAGGAGATAGGCTCGCAGCCCTGAGTTCCTGTCACGCGTATCCGGAGCTGGCCCTGCACTATAAAGATATCAGATGAGTAGTATCTGATGATGAAAACAATCACCCGAATAAAATGTATTTTACAATATATGTAAATACATGTTCTTCCTCTTATTGATATTAATTTCCCCGACTAGTTGACCCCTTATGTTTAAGCACTCTGCCCGACTAGTCATAGCCCCCTAGCATCGGGAGTTGGCTCATGGCTCTTTCCCAGACACGCGTTTTGGGTGACTTGAGTTCGTCTTTCATGGAGCAAAGTTTCACAGATTAGGATTTATGCTACTAGAGTACTTTTGCAATCTTTTAAGAGAAAAAACAGAAAAAAGTGTAGCTTGTACACCTATTAGGTGTAAGCAGCTGCGGCATTGGCAAGGCCAAGTGAAGAAATATTTATCAAGAAGCGACTTAGCTGTTCGGTATTTCGGAGTGGGGATGCCATCCTTGCGTTTGAGCTTGTGAGCCTCCGAGCATGTCACTTGTTGTTTTGATAATCTTCAGTTGTTGAAGGTCAAAGACGGTTGTGACTGACTGCCACAATGAAGCCGTCAACTTGCGTTTGCGATTCCCAGCTTTAGTCAGGATCGCGTCATCGGTGCCCTCCTGCTTCTTCTGTCAGGGTGTCTTCTTGTCATCGAGGGCATCAGCAACAGCATCGGCCGAGTCGGCGTACATGTTCACCATGTCGAATAAAGCCTTGACAGAGTTGGGAGGCTTCCACGTGAATTTGTCAATGAACGAGGTGTCTTTGACTCCTTTTTGAAAGGCGGCGATGATGACCTCATCCTTGATGTTCGGGATTGAATTCTTCTTCTCAGAAAACCTCTTGATAAAGTCATGAAGAGACTCGTTCTTCCTTTGATGCAACTGATACAGGTCGTACTCGGAAGATGGCCTCTCGTATGTTCCCTGGAAGTTGGCGATGAAGCGTTCCCGGAGTTCTCCCCAAGAGCCGATTGATTGCTTGGGAAGTCTTGTTAGCCATGTCCTCGCTGAGTCGGCTAAAGCGACCGAGAGGTAGTTAGCCATGACTTTGTGATTTCCTCCAGTTGTGTTGACACCGAAAATCACCGATCAGCACTGAAGACGAGTTGATGATCCGGTTCGGTGCACTAGACCCGCGAAGGCCTGGGAGATGTGCTTAGCTCCAGTGCAGGTCCTAAATTTGAGGTTTGTGGGCGTGCCACTCAATTTGACCCAGCAATTGACAAGGAGATAGAAAAAAGTTAGATCATTGATCCAATCGGCCAACAAGCCGATACAAACTTCTTCCAGCCGATTGCCGATGGCACTTGTTTATCGGCTAGGAAACCGATAACGATATAAATAAATAAATCAGCCGACTACCAATAGAACATGTGCATCGGCTGGAAAGCCGATGATAGTGTAGATAATCAAAATAATAATCAAGACAATGCAATCAGCTTTATCTAGTAAAAGATAACTTATCGGCTAGGCACTCCGATAGAACATTGCATAGACACCCATCGGCTTAACAAGGATAAATCTATCATTATCAATCTAGTAGGTCAAACTTAACTGATGCAGCATAGATTAATAATGATAAAAGAACCTCGATGAGCCGATAGATCTAATGCAATTGTGATGTACTATACCATAACTTATCGGCTATACATCCCGATAAGACGCTTGCATAAAATGTATCAACCTAGCAGGCATAACTTATCGCAGGCAGTTTAGTAGGTCGGACCTAACCAATGCAGCACAAACTGATGATAAATTATCCCTAGTAAGCCGATAAAATCTATGCACGCGTGATGTGATATATCCACTCGGCCTAAGAGATCAAACTTAACTGATGTAGCCGTAGATAGAATAGATACACCGTGGTAAGCCGACTACCGTAGATCAGCTAGAATATCGGACCTAACCAAGGAAGTCCTAGCCGATAAGGTAGTCGGGGTAATGAGACTTACCCTCTCGCAGGAGTTCGGACCTAACCAATGCAGCTCAGCTCGAGAAGCAAGAACCCGTCGAAAAGGGTGGCGATGCGCCGAATTTGTATTGATCTGAGAGATGATTTACAAGGTACCCGGGCATACGTATTTATACCCCGAGATTGCTACAGTCCTGATCGGGCACGAAACAGGAGTTTCCTAACTACAAAAGGAAAATTAACAAGCCCTGATCGGACACGAGATCAGGTTTCCTAAAAATTATTATCCCTGCCTAATTTATAGATAAAATACTAAACTGCCATGCTGTGGTCTTCACGATTCCTTCCCAAACTTGGTCTCTCCCGGATTAGCTTTTATTGACTGACACAATTTTTCCTTTAACCAAGTCTGATATGAATCGTGCCAAATTTTGGCGTTAACACATGCCCCCCAATTTCGGAGTTTGTTATCAAACTTCAAAATTCTTCTGTTTGGGCCTCAACATTCCTTCCTAGCCTCTTGAAATCGGCTTTCATGAGCCGATACCTTCTGTACTAGGTGTGCTAGGCTCTCAAAGTCTTGTGATGAAAATCTTTCCTTGATCGGAGCCAACAAACCTTAGAATGCTAACTCGGCTAGCTGTGCATCATCTAGACTTAAACTATAACATCGGCTTCTAACATCACAAAACCGCTGTATATATTCTGAAACTGATTCATCCGGCTTCTGTATTACCGATGTTAAATCTGTTAAACTCATCTCCTGAATCCCAATAAAGAAATATTTGTGGAATTGCTTTTCCAAATCGGCCCAACTCCAAACTGAATTTGGTGGTAACGAAGAAAACCATGTGAAGGCCGATCCGAACAATGATAGCGGGAAAAATCTAACTCTCAAAGCTTTTTCAGCCGATGCCTCCGCACACTGAGCCAAGAATCGACTGACGTGCTCCACTGTAGATACATCATCTTGCCCTGAGAATTTGGAGAAGTCTGGTACTCTGTATCAGCGCGGCAATGGAACTATATCAAACCAATCCGGATGTGGATGCCGATACATAAATGTTTCTTCCTTTGGTTTTAGGCCGAATTGTTCTCTCACCACCTCTATGATTCTTGCTGTCCAATCTTCTTCCCTTGGATCTTCAACGTGATAATGCAGAGGTGAAGTTGGTAGCCGATTCTGCTTCTGATATTCTCTCTGATAATTGTACTCAGGGACAGTTCCTGGATGACTCTGTCGATGCCCCCCATAGTATGCAGTTTGATGATATCCTTGAGGAATTCCATCTTGTTGCCCCCCAGCCAGTTGAATCGGCTCCACCGCCTTCATGATCAAGCTCTGTAATGTGTTCACCAATATCCCAGATTGATTGATCAATGCATGGTGAACTGCTTCATTAATCATCTCTTGAAGTGGCTTCTGTGAACTTGTAGGCGATGTATGGCTTGATTCGCCAACCAGAACAAGTTTTGGTAATTGTGACTTCTGAATCGGCTCTTGATCTGTCATACCGAAGGATTCTAGACAAAGCTTCTGAAATTCAGCAATGTTTTACTCCACATGTTGTCTTTGTTCTTCGATCAGATCTTCCATCTTGACTGGGATTACATTGTCTGTGCTGACTTCCATTCTAGCCATGTCGAAGTTCTGTGTCCCACTGGGCGTGCCAAAAACGTGTTGACACCGAAAATCACCGATCAGCGCTGAAGACGAGTTGATGATCTGGTTCGGTGCACTAGACACGAGAAGGCCTGGGAGATCTGCTTAGCTCCAGTGCAGGTCCTAAATTTGAGGTTCGTGGGCGTGCCAGTCAATTTGACCCAGCAATTGACAAGGAGATAGAAAAAAGTTAGATCATTGATCCAATCGGCCAACAAGCCGATACAGACTCCTTCCAGCCGATTGCCGTTGGCACTTGTATATCGGCTAGAAAACCGATAACGATATAAATAAATAAATCAGCCGACTACCAATAGAACATGTGCATTGGCTGGAAAGCCAATGATAGTGTAGATAATCAAAATAATAATCAAGACAATGCAGTCGGCTTTATCTAGTAAAAGATAACTTATCGGCTAGGCACTCCGATAGAACATTGCATAGACACCCATCGGCTTAACAAGGATAAATCTATCATTATCAATCCAGTAGGTCAAACTTAACTGATGCAGCACAGATTAATAATGATAAAATAACCTCGATGAGCCGATAGATCTAATGCAATTGTGATGTACTATACCATAACTTATCGGCTATACATCCCGATAAGACGCTTGCATAAAATCTATCAACCTAGCAGGCATAACTTATCGCAGGCAGTTTAGTAGGTCGGACCTAACCGATGCAGTACAAACTGATGATAAATTATCCCCAGTAAGTCGATAAAATCTATGCACGCGTGATGTGATATATCCACTCGGCCTAAGAGATCAAACTTAACTAATGCAGCCGTAGACAGAATAGATACACCGTGTTAAGCCAACTACCGTAGATCAGCTAGAATATCGAACCTAACCGAGGAAGTCCTAGCCGATAAGGTAGTCGGGGTAATGTCACGTCTGGATTTTTCGTTTTTGTTCTTTTCGTTCGATTGTGAAAATTTGGTTTCATGGGAGCGAGTAATCGAGCACCGCCTAAGAGGAGTGACGCGGGTCTCTATGAACCAATTTGGTTTCATGCCCGGAAGGTCAACCATAGAAGCAATTTTCTTATTAAGACAAGTTATGGAGCGGTATAGGGAGCAGAAGAAGGACCTACACATGGTTTTTATTGATTTGGAGAAGGCCTACGACAAGATACCAAGGAATGTTATGTGGTGGGCATTGGACAAACATAAAGTTCCAACAAAGTACGTTTCCCTCATTAAGGACATGTACAACAATGTTGTGACTAGTGTTCGAACAAGTGATGGTGACACATGTGACTTCCCGATCAAGATAGGACTACATCAAGGGTCAGCTTTGAGCCCTTATCTATTTGCCTTGGTGATGGATGAAGTCACAAGGGACATACAAGGGAATGTCCCTTGGTGTATGCTTTTCGCGGACGATGTAGTATTAGTTGATGAAAGCCGAGCGGGAGTAAATAGGAAACTAGAGTTGTGGCGGCAGACTCTAGAGTCCAAAGGTTTTAGACTCAGCAGAACTAAAACCGAATATATGGTATGTGACTTCGGCAGTGCTAGACATGAGGAGAGGGATGTTAGTTTGGATGGTCAAATAGTACCCAAGAAGGACACCTTTCGATATTTGGGATCAATGCTACAGAGAGATGGAGATATCGATGAAGATGTTAGCCATAGAATCAAAGCGGGGTGGATGAAGTGGCGTCAAGCATCGGGTATTCTCTGTGACAAGAGGGTATCACAGAAGCTAAAAGGCAAGTTCTATAGAACGGCGATTAGACCGGCAATGTTGTATGGTGCAGAATGTTGGCCTACAAAAAGACGACATGTTCAGCAGTTGAGTGTTGCGGAAATGCGTATGCTACGTTGGATTTGTGGTCATACAAGAATGGATCGAGTCCGGAACGATGATATACGTGATAGGCTAGGGGTAGCACCAATTGAAGAGAAGCTTGTCCAACACCGGTTGAGATGGTTTGGACATGTCCAGCGGAGACCTCCAGAGGCACCAGTGCATAGTGGAAACTTAAGGCGCGACAGTGATGTTAGCAGAGGCAGGGGAAGACCAAAATTGACATGGGAGAAGGCAATAAAAAGGGACTTGAAAGGATGGAATATACCCAAGGATTTGTCTTTGAATAGGTCTGCTTGGAAAGCAGCCATTTACGTGCCTGAACCTTGTTTTGCGGCTCCTGTTGGGTTTCAATTCTAGCCTACCCCAATTTGCTTGGGACTAAAAGGCTTTGTTGTTGTTGTTGTCCGATTGTGAAAATTCACCTCTGATTTATTCGCCTCAAACAGCTTAATGAAAAATTTCGTAATAAAAAGGGTTTAATATGATTAAATAATTAATTACGGTACGATTTGTTTCTATTTTCTTAATCGGGTTTATTTTGATTTCATAAGTGGAGCTCATTTTCCCAATTTATTTTTCTCCTGATTTCCAGACTCTAAATTTTCGAATCCGTATTAAATTTCTAAATTCCCGGAGGTCCAATTTCATTCTCTAATCCTCCAAATAATTCCAACATTTTCAAGGGTCCGAATTCGTCAATTTTTCATAGAACCCCCTGCCTTTTTCCGTTTCTTTTTCCCTTCCTTTCTCCTTTTCCACTCAGGCCCCTGCCATCCTTTCTTTTTCTCATTCAGCTCCCTCTTCTTCCTCCTTCGGCCAGGGGCCGAAGGCCTTCCCCGCGCCAAGCCCTGGCCTGGCCTGCTCCTGCCGCCCGTGCGCCGCACCCGGCCTGGCCCACGCCGACCCGCTGCACCACGCCGCCTGTCCCCGGCCCAGCCTGCTCCCGTGCGCCGCGCCGCCTTCCCCTGCGCCCGCGCCGAGCCGCCGCGGCCTGGCCCGCGCCGAGTGGCCACGCCGCCTCCGCCACGCCGCCTCCGCCACGCCACCCTAACCGCCGCCCGCCCTAGCCGCGCCGAGCCGCCCCTATATATATATATGGGTGTGCACACCAGGCGTCGTTTTCCTCTTTTCCCGAAGCCGTCTTCACCGCCATCTTCCTCCAGAGCCGCACCGAGCCGACGCGCCACCACCGCGCCAAGCCGCCGACGCCGTTGGTGAGCACCGCCGCCCCTGCCCCGTTTTCCCCCGTCGCCCTCGCCTGCGCCCTGTTTCCCCGTCGCCAGCTCGCCGCCGAGCCGCCTCCCGTTTCCCCGGCCGACGACGCCGCCGCCGAGCCTGCGCCCTGCTCCAGCGCCGCCACCGCCGCCGCCGCCGACGCCGTCGCCACCGAGCTGCGCCACCCCTGCGCCGGCCTGCACTTCCCCTGCGCCACTCCTGTTCCGCTTGCCGGCCGAGGCCAAAACAGCCGGCAGGGGCATAGTCCTGTTCTCCCTGTGACTTTGACAGTGGGCCCCGCGGTTGAAAATCCCATGTTGACCTATACCGTTGGATATCCTAGATGAATCTCAGCCATAGATTTCCTTAGTCCAATCTTGCCACATGATCGTTACGTCCTTCAATCCGGTATACGTGTCGTGATGTGGCGTCCATGTCATCCTGTCCACCCACCTCTCATTCTTCCCGTCCATAGACCGAGTCCGTCATAAACCATCTCACTAACAAGTGGTCCCCGCTCCTTTTGCTCCAAAAAATAATTCAATTTCTGAATTTAAAATCCAGGGAATATTTCAGGAATATTTCTTTTCTTTTACCTCGGATTTTTCCTTGTTTCCAGCCTTCCGGAGTTCATATCTCGTCCATCCGGACTCCAATTCGACCCGTTCTTTTTCCTAAATTCTTCTAAAATCGAGCTCTACCTCCTGGTTCAGTTGGTTATTTTTAATTGATGTTATTTAGGCTGTTTTCTTGTTATTTATTTATTTTCGTTGCGAACGTATAGACGCGGAAGTCGAGGAGCAGTTCGCCGCCGAAGACGCAGAGCAAGGACATTACTTGGAGCAAGGCAAGTGCACCCTTTGAACATATTGGACCCAATTTATAAAATGTTTTTATTGTGAAACATGCATGATTTTATTTTATAAATTATCGATGGGTAGCATGACCTAATTATTGTCATTCCATGCCTTTGATTATTGAATATCCTGTGATACCTTATCACCCTAGACTTTGGGAGTTGAACATAGGAGTCAACTCAGGGTAGAGTAGTAAACACTTAGCCCTGCTCAAAGTTGTTTTACAAGCAAATAATATATACTGATTAATGTTATACTTATCACTGTTTTATTTGAGCTGTGTGGCTATGTGCTATCTTTTCGGTAGCATGTGTTGCACCGTGTAGTAGACAACGGGCGGATAAAATGTTTTGGACTGGGGTGATGGGTGGTTCTGTGTGAACATAGTAAGGGGGTGAGGTATCTGTGTGATCCTTAACAGGTTAGGTCTCTGTGTGAGCCTAATTTGAAAGGTTAGGTCTCTGTGTGAGCCTAATGTGAAGCTGTGTGCTATTGTAGTTTTGGCAAGTTGCCCTGGTCAATTAAGGACTTCACTTCATAAGTCAATGATCTGAGCCTAACATACAACCACATGTCCTAATGGGATGGACCTGGCCTAGTAGGATTCTGAGTCTTGGCACTGCCGGCCCAGGTGGTTAGATGATAAGTTTTATGGTTAGCCATGAGTACTTTCTTCTCTGTGTGAGGGAAAGGTGGCTCATGGGGGAAGGCAGTGTTGAGGTAGAGTTTCTAAAAAGCCTTGTTACAGATTCCTTGGCCGCACACAATGAGAAGTGTGACAAGTGTACATGGCTGTTAAGAGGATGATGTATCTTGTGGGTAAAGCTGTACAACCTCTGCAGAGTGTTTAACTAATCTATTTGAATAGCCGCGTCCGCGGTCATGGACATGTTCGGTGAATTCTCATGAGGGGTAGTTTGCGAAAACAAGAGATGGTAATGATGCTGTGTGCAGGAAAATGAATTTAGCTATGTGGTCCTGTGTGGACAGGTCCTATGTGGATGGTTGGATGGTAATACCCGTTATTTAAAGTGTTGTTTTAACTCTGTTTATAAATTGTTTATAAATGCAACTGCTGTGTTATGCAAAATAGCCTTAGCCTTTCTTTGTCAGCTGTGCATATGCATATTTCCGTGCACTTGCTGAGTATTACATGTACTCACCTTGCAATTCCCCCCCCCCCCCCCCAATTCCAGAAGAGAGGTTTCCGCTGTTTCCGGAGGAGTTTGCTGCTGAAGACGAGGAATAGGCCGTGTGCCCCAGTTGACTGCCTGTGTCATGTTAAATGGAGCTTCCACATATTTATGGCATAATAAATGTAACTTTAGCCATAAGGCTTTTCACAGTTAATTTATTAATAAATAGTTTGTTTTCCTTCGTCATGTTGGCTGTGATATTATTCTTGTGAATGTGTGTGCTAGCATGATCCTGGGCTAGTACGTGTACACAGAGGGTCCTGTTTGGGGTCCCACAGGTAATGAGACTTACCTTCTCGCAGGAGTTCGGACCTAACTGATGCAGCCCGGCTCGAGAAGCAATAACCCGTCGAAAAGGGTGGCGATGCGCCGAATTTGTATTAATCTGAGAGATGATTTACATGGTACTCGGGCATACATATTTATACCCCGAGATTGCTACAGTCCTGATCAGGTACGAAACAGGAGTTTCCTAACTACAAAAGGAAAATTAACAAGCCCTGATCGGACACGAGATCAGGTTTCCTAAAAATTATTATCCCTGCCTAATTTATAGATAAAATACTAAACCGCCATGCTGTGGTCTTCATGATTCCTTCCCAAACTTGGTCTCTCCCGGATTAGCTTTTATTGACTGACACAATTTTTCCTTTAACCAAGTCTGATATGAATCGTGCCAAATTTTGGCGTTAACAAGCTGCTCGAATCGCCAGAGTGTAGACCGTGAGCCAGGAATTGGGATTGGTCTTGCCGTCGTATTTTTCGATGCCTGTAGCCTTGAAACCCAACGGCCAGTTGACTTGTTGTAGCTCCTGGGTGAAGGCTGGTACTCCATCTTCATGAGGACTCCAACCCTGACTACGACGGCGAAACCGCTCGTGGTGGAGGCCGAAGCGCTTGTTCTTGTCTTTCAATTGGCGTTGCTCATCTTCCTCTTGTTCGCAGCGCCGAGTGTTGATGTCTCACAGAGGGTCATATCGTAGTCGGCCTTGGAGATCCTGGTTGTCTCGACGGTCATCTGGATGTCGACGCCGTCATTTGTTGTTGGGGTTGCTGAGTGACGTCTGGCGTGACTCCGTGTGCAGCTGACTAGAGCCAGCTGCTCGGTGTCGCGTTGAGGCAGATGAGATTGCCGTTGGGGAAGCCGACTTGTTAGTCGACATGACTGTTTCGCCCGACTGTTGATACTGTTGATATGCAGCAGCGGTGAGCATGGCTTTTATCCTTACGATCGTCGAGGTGGCCTGGTGATCAGGCCCGAAATGGAGTGTATCCGATAGAGTTGCAGCAGCCACGATGTTCTGTTGAGGAGTAATGAAGACGTCGTGGTCGCTGACACGGGTTTGGAAGATTTGTTGTTGAGCAGTCCGCCCAGCCCTGCGCAGGTCGTCGTTGAGGGCATGCAGGCGCCTTGCTTCTTCCTCTTATTGATCTCGCAGTCGGCAAGCCTCCTCCTCTCGCTGCTCGCGTAGTTGGCGTGATTCCTGAGTAGGAGTAGAGCCTTTGGATGCCATGAAGATTTCTCACGGTGGGGAGAAGCTTGCCGAACTGCTGTCCGACTAAGAGTCAAAGTCTGACTGAGAGTCGAACTCAGAAAAGTTGATGGAGGTGATTATAACTCCGACCTTCCTAGATCTGATCTCGAGTGGCTCTGGGCTGTATTAGAGTCGAAAACCAGGGGATTGTGTTTGCTGCGTCGGATGTTGTTCGAAGATATCCGCGGCGTTGCCGAGTCTGAACGAGAGATTGACGATCTCCTCCTTCCTTAGCCTGATCTTGGCCGGCTCAAGACCAAGTCCGAGTCGAACACTGAAAGGAAGAGTTGTCCCAAGACCCGGGCAGTGGAAGATTGCCGCAGCAAGTCGTTGATGGTCGCTGCAGCATCGTGTGGACCGACTAGCACGGAGTCGACTGATTCCTTGGCCAGTTGGATCAGGTCTGTGTCGGCCAAGGTGAGATTGCCAAACATGTCGGTGACGAAGTCGAGGCTTCCGAATGAGATTGTATCTCCGGGGGAGAATTTGCCGCTGTCGACTCTGGTTGCTAAATCCATCGAGCTTGTAGATGTAGATCTCACCGAAGCCCATACCTGGCGCGTCAACTGTCGATGTTTTACACCGGCAATACAACTATAGGGCTACTCGGCGAGGGGAAACTCAATGGATTGCAGAGGAACACAAAGAGATTTTATACTGGTTCAGTCCCTCGATGTGAGGTAATACCCTATGTCCAGTTGTGGTGTTATTCCTCTGAGGAGTTGTGTCAATCAATGATTTTGTGATCTCGTGCCCCTTGAGGGGCGCCCTGCCTCCCCTTATATACTAGGGGACAGGGGTACATGATAAGGATCCCAGCCGGATACGGCCAAGGGATTTCCTCTTAGAGATAGAAACTTATCTAACTAAGACTATGCTTTCCTTATCGTACAAGGCAAAGTCTGTCGGGTGCTATCTTATCTCCAACTACATGATTCGGCCCATCCTCTATCCGAGTGGCCCATATGCTGGTGGTGAGGTACCCGGGGCCCATGGCCTCCACACTTATCTCCTCTGCGTAAGCCTGAAATTGGGCTTGGGAATTGGCTCTAGCAGCTACCTAGGTTCACCGACAAGTAAACTTGTTAGGTAAAGCTGCAGATAGAGTAATTAACGGATTGGTTAAGATCATTGTCAGAAGGGAGACTTACTGTCGTAGTCGGCCTCCCATCTGGCTATGGTCCTCTCCAGTTCAGTTTTTTCTTTCTCCAGCTTGGCGTTGGCCTCCTTCAACTCGGCCCTCTCTCACTCAAGCTTGGTTTTGGCTCCTGTCAGGTCGGCCTTATCTTTCTCAAGTTCGGCTCTGGCTCTCCCGGCCTTCTTCAGCTGTTCTTCTCCCTCCATTCGGGTGTTCAACTTGGCTTCGAGGGCTGCACGACAGATTAGTCAAGAACTCGACGTTGCAGTCAAGACACAACTGGGTAGTCGGGAAATAGCACAGCTGGAAAAATATATTGAGGATTCGGTCAGGAAGAAGTGTTCTGGAGGCTCACCTCTTATCTTCTTGGCCTGGTCCCAATTCTCACTCCTGAGCTCGATGACAGCCTCCCTCAGCCAGGATTCCCTCTCCTAGCTGCGCTCCTCCACTTCGGCTTTCAAGGCCCAGAGTTGGTGCAATTCTTGCAGTTGGGGGGCGATCCGGGTCAGCACGTCGTGCATTTTTTCCGAACAGTCGACAAGCTTCTACTCGGGGGGTAACAAGTCAAAGCAGAATCAAGCATGAAGAAATACTACCAAGATTCCAATACAACGGAAGCCATACCCGAATTCCCTGGGACACGGCGAATGTGGCGCGAAGCAGGTCTTCACGTTCCTTTTCCGCTGCCACCTCATCGACCTTGTAGCTCTGGGAAGTTTCGTCAGGCGCCGTCTTGCGAAACGTATTTGTGTGGGGGGGCCTCGATCCTGGGGAGGTCGGGTCTGTCCGAAGGAAGGGACAGTGCTGACGATGACGAGGACGACGATGACCAGGATGGCGACATGGTCCTGGCCTCCAACGCGGCAGCCTCCGGGGCGTCGGGGGCTGGTTCAGGAGGTGCAGAGGCGGCTTCGACAACCGGCGCTGGCTTAGGGGCTGGAACAATGGCCTCAGCAACCGCCCCTTGGTCGGCCGGAGTCGGCGGCCCTACAGTCGGGGCGGTCTCAGATTCTGCAACTAGGGCCGCCGCCGGCTCAGCAGGCGTCCTCGCTGGCTTTGGATCGGCTGGGGCGGGGTCGACAGCAGGGGCAGTCAGCATGACTTCCTTAAGATTAATGTCGACCCGCTTTCTACATGACGAGTCAGACAACATGGCGCCACAATGCTTAATGTGATTTTCAGAAGACCTAGAATGGCTAACCTCTTGGAGAACTTGAGCTTCTATCCAGGAGATCCAGAGGGCGGCACTGGAGGGCTGCTAGCTGTCAGGCCTGAGGGCATGGCAGTCGGCGGCGGCATCTCTGTCCTAGTCGGCCCTATTCGCGGTGTGGTCGGCTGGGGCGCTCGGGTACTCGGTGGCGTTGGGGTCGACCTTGTACTCAGCTGCGCTTGGGTTGGGCTCGATGTTGTAGAGCTCAACCATGCTAGTCCCGGTCTAGGACTTGATGGCTTGGGTGCTGCGCCGGCGGGGTCTCTTATCCTCAAGCCCCCGGCTGCGGCACTCGGCCTCACGACCTTCCCCTTGCCCCAATCTACAATTGGTTTCTTCCCGGCTCTCTCGGAGTCGGGCTGGGCGGCAGAAGGACTTCTCGGCCTCTTCTTGGACTTTGTGGCCGACAACGAACGGGAGTCATCGTCAAAATCCTTGCACCACTGCAAATGATTCAACAATGTACATTGCACGACTTTGAGCAACTATGGATACAAGTCTATAGACATTCATCATAGAAGAGCAACAAGGGTAACCTCGGGACGAAGCCGGTTTCGGCTATAAGCCGCAATGGAGCGCTCTGCGTCCTCTGTTTCGATCACCCCATTGGAGAAATAAGTGAACAATATTTCAATCACTTTTTCCTGGGCAATCACTTCTCGGCTTTCTCAGTCAGGGTCGTTCTTCCCCTGGTAATCCCAACAGAATTCGCTCCTCAGCTTTAACGGCTGGACGCGCCAGGTCAGGAAGTGCTTGGCGACCCAGGGGCCGGTCAGGCTGGCTGACTTGAATTTCTCCAACTTCGCCAGCAACTGATGCACCTAACCCAACTCCTCAAAGGTTGGATCCGACGACCAACTGGACAAGACCGCCGGGGGCTTTCCGGTGAATGGAGGCAGGGAGGGTTCCAGATCAGAACAGTAGAACCACTCCTTATGCCAACCTTTCAACGAGGATTTCAAAGGAAGATTGATATAAATTTTCTTCATCTCACTCCTCAACTGAAGGCCAGCCCCCCAATCACCTAGACCCCATTCTTAGAAGGTTGGGGCTTGATGTGGAACAAGTGCCTGAAGAAATTAAAGTGGGGCTCTACACCCAGATAGCACTCGCAAAGAGTCACAAAGATAGAGATTTGTAGGATTGAGTTGGGATTCAGATTCACCAACTCCAATCCGTAGAAATTAAGAAGACGGTAGAGGAATGCAGAGGACGGAAGAAACAAACCCCGGTCAAAGAAAGAGGCAAAAACGACAGTTTCACCGGCTTGGGGATTTGGAACCGACTCACCCTCAGCGGGGCACTAGCGGATGATATCACGGCTTTGCAGCCACAGCGACATCTCCAACTTCTCTAGCTTCGACCGGCTGCAATCCGAGGTCGGCCACCCCACGTCCGATGCCCCGGTGAAATCTGGAACCTTTGGCATGGTCGAGGGGACAGGAAATTTGGGGGAAATGTGGTCGGGGGCTTGGAATAGACAAGGGAAGGCGGAATCACTCGAGCTTTGTTGGGGAGGAGCAAATAATGGCGAACCCTAGCGGAGCGGGAGGCGAAATTTTGGCGCGGAGCTGGGAAGATGAAACGATTGGTCGCTTGGGGAAGATAGAGGAATCTTTTCTCTCTCCCCTAGCCTTTGTAGAGCCTGCGCTGACTAATGGGCTTGGGCCTACACAGTCAATGCTGGGCCATCAAGATATGAGTTTCTACAGTAGCATGCTTAATACAGGCCGCTTACAGGCTGGATTAAAATTGTAGTGCTGATGCTACCAACAGGAATCGATGAGGTAAACAGATATGCTTCATGAAGGCCTAATTGCTAAACACATATGTTTGGCTATCTGTTTTATCCGCCAGGTATCAAGGATATATCCTTATAAGGATCACAAGCTGGTCTTCATTGAAATTGGGGATGCAGGTATCTTTCTCGAGTACACCTAACCACGCAATGGATTTATTTTCATGAAGTGGTACTCGGCCTACATGCTTGGCCAACAGTTGCCATGAGCAACATTATTCTAGCCGACATGACACTGAAGAGTCTAACTTTCGAGTAGTACACTACTTGGGAGAGACTATAAATATCTTTTCTAGCTGACATGATGTTGAGGAGTCTAACTTCCGAGTGGGACACCACTCGGAAAAGACTATAAACCCCTTTTTTCTAGCTGACATGTAGCTGAAGAGTCCCATATATGAGTGGTATACTACTCGACAAGACTATAAATCACATTCCGGTTGACATGATACCGAAGAGTCTCATATACCAGTAGTATACTACTCGGGAAAGACTACAAGGTTAAAGATCTTTGACTTTATGTTTAATTGTTTTCACAATTAAGCACAAAGTCGGGGGGCTACACCTAATAGGTGCGCCTATTCGGTGCACACTATTCATACATCTACATGAAGCCCTTCATAGCCTCGCTACCAGCTGACATGAAGCAAGACTCGGGAAGAAGACATACTCGGACAAAGAGTACTTGAGCAGCAATGCACTCGGGCAATCTTCACCGCGGAGGATGAGCACTTGGCATCAGCTGTGACGCAACTATGAAGGTCTCAGGGGCTACTGTGGAGGCCATGGGCCTCGGGTACCTCACCACAAGCATATGGGCCACTCGGATAGAGGATGGGCCGAGTCTTGTAGTTAAAGATATAGTAGCACCCGGTAGATTTTGCCTTATATAAAAAGGAATATACAATCTTAGCCGGGTAAGATATATCTCTAAGAAGGAAATCCCTTGGCTGTATCCGGATAGGATTCCTACCTTGTACCTCTGTCCCCCAGTATATAAGGGGAGGCAGGGCGCCCCATGAGGGCAGAAGAGATCACGAGATCACTGATCAGCACAAATTCTCAAAGGAATACCACCACAACTGGACGTAGGGTATTACCTCACCTCGAGGGCCTGAACCAGTATAAAACCTCCCTGTGTTCTTTTGCAATCCACCGAGTTTCCCCTTGCCGAGTAGCCCTATAATCATATTGCCGGTGTAAAACATCGACAGAAGTAGAGGATGACCAAGTTCCGGCGAATAAAGCAGCAAAATCGGGAATTTCAGCGGACTCTGACACAAAGAAGATCCCCTGGACCCTTCCGACCCCTCCAAGACTGCTCTAGTCAAGACCGGACTCGACCCCAAATAGGAAGACGCGCTCATCACCTTCCTTCAAGCCAACAAAGATATCTTCGCATGGAAACCGTCCGACATGCCAGGCGTACCAAGGGAGGTGATCGAGCACGCCCTCAACGTCAAGACAGCACCAAGCCAGTCAAGCAACGGCTACGGCACTTCGCACAGGACCGGAAAGATGCTATTCGGGAGGAGATCACCAAGCTCCTCGCAGCCGGGCTCATCAAAGAGGTCTACCACCCGGACTGGCTAGTAAACCTAGTTCTGGTTCGGAAGAAAAATGGTAAATAGCGCATGTGCGTCGACTACACTGATCTAAACAAGGCGTGCCCCAAGGATCCATTTGGTCTATCGAGAATAGATCAGGTGGTGGATTCAACCGCGGGGTGTGAACTTCTCAGCTTTCTCGACTGTTACTTAGGATACCACCAAATCAGCCTAAAGGAGGAGGACTACCTAAAGACGTCTTTCATTACGCCGTTTGGCGCATACTGCTACATCACTATGCCATTCAGTTTGAAAAACACTGGAGCAACGTATCAACAAGCAATTTAGCGGTGTCTACACACTCAGATCGGGCGCAATGTGGAGGCCTACGTCGATGATGTGGTGATCAAGACCAAGTCCAAATAAGACCTCATAGTTGACCTGGAAGAAACCTTCCACAATCTTCGAAGATTCAAGATGAAGTTGAACTCGGAAAAGTGCGCCTTCGGTGTGCCATCCGGCAAGTTACTCGGCTTCATTGTATTGCATCGCGGCATCGAGGCCAACCTAGAGAAAGTCAATGCAATCATGAACATGGCACCCCCGACTAGCCAGAAGGATGTCCAGAAGCTGACAGGCTACATGGCAGCACTCAGCCAGTTTATCTCCCGACTAGGCGAACGGGGCATGCCTTTTTTCAAGCTACTGAAGAAAGCAGACAATTTCCAATGGACTCCCGTAGCCTAGCAAGCCTTCGAAGACTTCAAGGCATTTCTCACATCACCACCCGTGTTGGAGTCACCTATGCCCCAAGAGCCATTAAAGCTATATTTGGCGGCAACCACTTAGGTAGTCAGCACGGTGTTAGTGGTCGAGCGATCCAAACCAGGTCACATACAGACGATACAACGGCGAGTCTACTTTGTTAGCGAGGTCCTTGCCGACTCCAAAATAAGATATCTGTAGGTCCAAAAGTTGCTCTGTGGCCTACTCATTACTGTCCGGAAGCTGGTGCACTATTTCCAATCGCATCAAGTCACGGTGGTCACATCGGGGATGTCCTGCATAACCGCGAGGCCACCAGCCGAATCGTTAAATGCGCACTCGAGTTGATGGTGTTCGACATCACCTTTCAGCCACGGACAGCAATCAAATTACAAGCTCTAGCCGACTTCGTGGCCGAGTGGACAGAAGTTCAGATGCCTACATCAATAGTGAAGCTAGCAACTGGACAATGTACTTTGATGGTTCTCTAAGGATCGGTGGCGTCGGGGCCGGTGTCGTACTGACGTCCCCCACCGGCGAAAAACTCAAATATGTTCTCCAGATCCACTTCCCAGCTTCCCACAATGTCGCCGAGTACAAGGCACTCATCCACGAGCTACGCATTGCTATATCACTCGGCATCCATCGACTGGTTGTGCGCGGAGATTCCAAACTCGTGGTCAACCAATTCATGAAAGATTGGACATGTCTCAATGATACCATGGTGGCGTACTGTCAGGAGGTCTAAAAGCTAGTAAACAAGTTCGATGGGCTGGAGATAACCCATGTCCTACGACAATACAACGATGCTGCAAACGAGCTGGCTAACATGGGATCCAAGCAAGAAGTGGTCTCGACTGGGATCTTTGTCGAGCAACTAATGGAGCCGTCAGTCAAGAAGAAACTAGTGCCAGAGCAGTCGGGAGGCGAACCTACCCCGGCAACAGATGAAGTACTGATCATATCCGAAGATTGGCGGACTCCTGTTCTCAAATTCCTCCTGGACGATGAACTCCTAGAAGATCGTAGCAAAACTGAACAAATCAAACATCGAAGCAAATGTTTCCTAGTCATCGGAGAAGACCTGTACTGAAGAAGTGCATCCGGTGTCCTCATGCGCTATGTCACAACCGAGGAGGGCAAGTAGATCCTGTAGTCGATCCACTCGGGCATATGTGGCAACCACGCTGCATCTAGGACGTTAGTCGGAAAGGCTTACCGGCAGGGATTTTTTCTGGCCAACAGCAGTAACAGATGCCAAAGACATTGTTCGCACATGCGAGGTTGTCAGTTATATGCAAGAGAAACAAATCTCCTTGCCCAAGAAGTTCAAACCATACCAATCTCTTGGCCCTTTGCAGTATGGGGGCTTGACATGGTCAGGCCTTTCAAGAAAGCACCAGGAGGGTTCACACACTTGTTCGTCACAATGGATAAATTCACTAAGTGGATGTTAACACCAAAATTTGGTACGGTTCATTATCATGTTCGGTTAAGGAAGGAGGCTATATCAGCCCAAGGAAGCTAATCCAGAAGAAGCCGAATTCAGGAAGGAATCATGAAGACCACAGCATGGCAGCTAACTATTTTATCTATAAATTAGGCAGGGATAATAATTTTTAGGAAACCTGATCTCGTGTCCGATCAGGGCTTGTTAATTTTCCTTTTACAATTAGGAAACTGCTGTTTTGTGTCTGATCAGGACTGTATCAACTCGGGGTATAAATACGTATGCCTGGGTACCTTGTAGATCATCACATAGATCAATACAATTTCGGCACATTGCCACCCTTTTTGACGGGTTCTTGCTTCTCGAGCCAGGCTGCATCGGTTAAGTTCGACCTCCTGCGAGAGGGTAAGTCTCGTTACCCCAACTATCATATCGGCTAGGACTTCCTCGGTTAGGTCCGATATTCTAGCTGGTCTACGGTAGTCGGCTTACCACGATATATCTATTCTGTCTACGGCTGCATCAGTTAAGTTTGATCTCTTAGTCCGAGTAGGTATATCACATCACGCGTGCATAGATTTATCAGCTTACTGGGTATAATTTATCATCAGTTTGTGCTGCATCGGTTAGGTCTGACTTACTAAACTGCCAATGATAAGTAATTCCTGCTAGGCTGATAGATTTTATGCAAGCGTCTTATCGGGATGTATAGCCAATAAGTTATCGTATAATACATCACAATTGCATTGGATCTATCGGCTCATCGAGGTTCTTCTATCATTATTAATCTGTGCTACATCAGTTAAGTTTGACCTACTAGATTGATAACGATAGATTTATTCTTGTTAAGCTGATGGGTGTCTATGCAATGTTCTATCGGAGTGCCTAGCCAATAGGTTATCTTTTACTAGAGAAAGCCGACTGCATTCTTTATTATTTTGAGTATCTACCCTATCATTGGCGTTCCAGCCGATGCACATGTTCTATTTGCAATCGGCTGATTTATCTATTTTGCTTATTTATGCCATCATTGGCTTCCAGCAGATGTATAAGTGCTTTAGTTCATATCGGCCATCGGCCGATGAAACGAGTCCAATTCGGCTTCCAGCCGATTGGCTCACCGATCTAATATTTTCTATCTCCTTGTCAATTGCAGGGTCAAATTGACTGGCACGCCTACGAACCTCAAATTTAGGACCTGCACTGGAGTTAAGCAAATCTCTCAGGCCTTCGCGTGTCTAGTGCATCGAACCAGATCATCAGCTCGTTCTCAACGCTGCTGGTGATTTTCGGTGTCAACACGTTTTTGGCATGCCTAGTGGGACACGGAATTTTGACATGGCTGGAAAAGAGATCAAAACAGACAACGTGATTCCAGTCAGCATGGAAGATCTAACTGACGAGCAGAAACAGCAAGTCGAGCAGAATATGGCCAATTTTTAGAAACTTTGTTTGGAATCTTTTGGCATGACGCGACAAGGGCCGATTCAAAAAACACAATTTCCAAAACCAGTTCTGGTTGGTGAATCGAGCCGTGCATCACCTGAAAGTCCACCAAAACCCTTACAAGAGATGGTGAATGAAGCAGTGCATCACGCGCTTATCAATCAATCAGGGATATTGGTGAACACGCTACATAACCTTATCAAGAAGGCAGTGGATGGATCGATTGCTCAAGAGCCTATTCGAGGTCCCGTTTATCTTCCACCAAAAATAGAGCCAAATCAAGTCTCTTATGGCACCAGAAAAGATGTACCGGGAAATTTGTTTCACAAATACAGAACCAGGTTGGGGGGCAACAAGATATTCCTTCAAGATACCATCAAACAGCTTATTATGGGGGGTATGAACAAAATTACTCAGGAGATGTTCTCGATTCAGGTAATTATCAGAAAGAATATCCTAAGCAAAATCGGCTACCAACTCCACCCATGCAATATCAACGGGAAATCCCAAGGGAGGAAGATTTGTCGACAAGGGTTGCAGAAATAGTAAGAGAACAATTTGGGATAAAACCAAAGGAGCAAACATTTATGTATCGGCATCCGTATCCTGAGTGGTTTGATAGAGTTCCATTACCACACCGATACAGAGTCCCAGATTTTTCTAAATTCTCAGGACAGGACAACATATCTACAATAGAACATATTAGCCGATTCGTGGCACAGTGTGGAGAGGCATCGGCTGAGGAGGCTCTGAGGGTTAGATTTTTTCCCTTATCATTGTCTAGATCGGCTTTTAGATGGTTCTCTTCATTACCACCAAATTCAGTTCGAGGATGGGCCGATCTGGATAAACAATTTCACAAGTACTTTTTTGCTGGGATCCACGAGATGAGGTTGATGGACTTAACATCAGTTAAACAGAGGCCGGATGAAACGGTACCAGAATACATTCAGCGGTTTCGGGACGTCAGAAACCGATGTTATAGTTTGAATCTAAGCGATGGGCATCTTGCTGAGTTGGCTTTCCAAGGTCTCTTAGCTCCCATTAAAGAGAGGTTTTCATCGCAGGAGTTCAAGAGTCTGGCGCACCTTGTACAGAAGGTATCGGCTCATGAAAGCCGATTTCAAGAAGCAAAAAAGGAAAAGTTTCAGAGAAGAGTTGCTCAGGTGCAAGCTTATTCATCTGGCTCAGATGATGAAGGATCCGATGTTGAAGTTGGATTGGCGGAGTGGGCTAGAAATAAGAAATCAGTATCATGCCCGTGGGTGAAGGATATCAGCAAGGAGGAACGATATGATTTTGACATCAATACAGCTGATAAAATGTTCAATCTATTGCTACAAGAGAAACAGATACAGCTTCCGCCAAATCATATAATTCCATCTGCCGAAGAATTGAAGAAGAAGAGATATTGCAAGTGGCATAACACGATATCGCATCACACCAATGAATGCAAAGTTTTTCGGCAACAAATTCAATCGGCTGTCGAACAGGGAAGGATCAAATTTGAGGACAAAAGGCCGATGAAAATTGATGGACATCCATTCCCCGTGAATACGGGATCATCGATGAATCAAGCTGATGAAGGGAGGTATCGAGAATTTAGATCTAGAATTACTTCATCGCATCTGATAGATAAATATTCAAAGCGTGAAAAGGAACAACGGGCTTCGTCATGCGAGGAGGGATATAATCCACATTGGGATTGCCCGTTCTTTCAATTTTGCTGGGAGCGAGGAATAAGATTGCCATCGATCAGAGATTGTCCTGAATACAATGCTACAAGATCTCAGAATTTTGAGCATGAAGAATTTTCACGAGATCGGCCGCTTGGAAAACGAGCATCGGTACATAGCTAATTAGGGCCGATCCATGAGGAATTTTTTGAAGAAAATGATGAAGAGGGATTGCATGAAAAATGACAAATCCAAAATCCTCAGTGGTGTCCTAATGGAATATTTACAAAAAATCAGAAAAGAAGGGCACAGTGGCTATGACATCAAGAGCAACAAGAAGAACAACGGCGAGATCACAAGGAAGCCGATCATCGTCACAAGAGGACTAAACAGGTATGGCGTGTGAAGAAAAGTGATGATGAGGTTGATCCATCGGCTCCAGTAAACATGGTTTTCTTTTTGCCTCGGGAATATAAAGCACTTTCATCTGATGAGGAAGGCAATGAAGACGTTCTTGCTCAGTTAACGCTGCAACCCGATCAAGCTATATTTAATAAGCCTGAAGAATCAAAGCATCGGCATTTGAAGCCATTGTATATCAAGGGTTATGTGAATGGGAAGCCAATGATGAAGATGCTAGTTGATGGGGGGCACCTGTTAATCTAATGCCGTATGCTACGTATCGGAAGCTTGGAAGAACCACTGAAGATTTGATCAAGACAAATATGGTGTTAAAAGATTTCGGCAGGAATCCATCGGAGACGAAAGGCGTGTTGAACATGGAATTAACAGTGGGGAACAAGACATTACCTACCACGTTTTTTGTTATCGATGGAAAAGGATCATATAGTCTGCTCCTTGACAGGGATTGGATTCACGTAAACTATTGCGTGCCCTCGACAATGCATCAAAGTCTGATACAGTGGAAAGGAGATCAAGTTGAAATAATCCTAGCAGATCAATCGACCAACATTGCAATGACCGATTTGCCGGTCTGGGAGGCCGATGGTGTCGATTGTTTGTCCGGAAAAGTGTGGGAGGGGGATTATCTTAAGATCACCAGTCAGGAGATACAGCCGATTCGGCAAGTCGGCTCAGAATTATTACTCTGATGGGCACCATTGAAGATTTCGAAGGGAAGTTGGGCAAGGTTTACATCGGCCGATGATTTGGAAGAAATTGATATAGGACCAGGAGATAGGCCAAGGCCAATGTACATAAGTAAAAAATTGTGTCCTGAGTTTCGAGAAGAATTAATAAAATTGTTGAAAGAGTATCAGGATTGTTTTGCTTGGGAATATAATGAAATGCCAGGATTAAGCCAATCAATTGTTGAACATCGGCTTCCTATTAAACCAGGATATCGGCCATTTAAACAGGCTCCAAGGAGATTTAAAGCGGAGTTATATGAGCCAATCAAAGCAGAAATCACAAGGTTATATGATGCAAAGTTTATAAGGTCGTGCCGATATGCTGAGTGGGTTTCTAATATAGTTCTGGTGGAAAAGAAAAATGGAAAATTGAGAATATGTATTGATTTCCGGGATTTGAATAAGGCTACCCCCAAGGATGAGTACCCGATGCCGATAGCAGATTTATTGGTACATGCTGCATCAGGCCACAAGATTATTAGCTTCATGGATGGCAATACAGGATACAATCAAATTTTTATGGCAGAAGAAGATATACATAAAACTACGTTTCGATATCCTGGAGCTATTGGCTTATATGAGTGGGTAGTAATGACGTTTGGGTTAAAAAGTGCCGGTGCGACTTATCAGAGGGCGATGAATTATATATTTCATGATCTCATCGGCTCATTAGTGGAAATTTATATCGATGATGTGGTGGTTAAATCCAAGAGTGATGAAAGCCATATTAGCCCGATTTGCGAAAAGTGCTGGAAAGGGCAAAGAAATGCGGATTGAGGATGAATCCCAATAAATGCGCTTTTGGTGTATCGGCTAGGCAATTTTTGGGTTTCATGGTTCATGAGCGAGGAATTGAAGTTAGTCAACGGAGCATCAGAGCTATCAAGAATACAGAACCACCAAGCAACAAGACGGAGTTATAGTCGTTGATCGGCAAGATTAATTTTGTAAGGAGATTCATATCAAATTTGTCAGGAAGAATTGAGCCTTTACTCCGTTGTTGAAATTTGAAAGCCGATCAAGAGTTTGTGTGGGAGCAGAACAACAGAAGGCGTTGATCTGAATAAGAGTTATTAATTCTCCGCCTGTTTTGATCCGCCGCAAGAAAGGAAAACAACTGGAGTAGTGCCATTCAAGTTATATTTATCGGCCGATGAAAAATCCATCGGGTCTGTTTTGATACAGGAATTTGAAGAAAGGAGCGAGTTGTGTTCTATCTGAGCAGAAGGCTTTTGGATGCTGAAACAAGATATCCGCAGTGGAGAAATTATGCCTTTGTTTAATATTTCTCATGTATGAAGTTAAGCATTACTCTTATCGGCGCGACGTGTATGGTGTTGCAAGGCCATGTGGTGAAATATATGTTATTGGCTCGTCTTAAAAGGGTAGAGTAGGTAAATGGATTTTTGCCTTGACAGAGATCTCTCTCTTTTGACTTGAGATTCATGAATCGGCTTAAGCCGATCAAGGACAGGCAATAGTCTATTTGATTAGTGCAACACAGGAGGGTCATGAAGAGTATTGGAGCCATCCCGTAGAACTTTATTTTTGATGGATCGTTGCAAGCAGATCTGGATATCGGATGTCCTTAGTATGCCTCGGGGGCAAGTTTTGAATTTGCTTTACATTAAACCCTATCGGCACCAACAATCAACGGAATAGAGCGGGCTGAAAGGACTTCAACTCTAAAGCAAAGATCGGGCCGATATCATTAGAGATACTGTAGGGGAGCATTCTTTATTAGTGCAAGCAATGTGCTGGGGAATATGAGTACAAGAGAACATGTTTTAAGGTAAACATATCATGAAGAATGCAGGGATTATCGAAGGATTTCAGAGTGTCACGCTATCGTTGGATCATACCCTAGAGACAGAAATTTAGAAGCTAATGATCATCCACAGATGCTTCGGTTATCGTAATGGAATAAGACAGATTGAGTTGAGATACCGATAGTGATATCAGGATGACGATGTTGGGACAGGAATAATTGATCTAATTTACAAAATCCACACAATCCGTTTCTAGAAACTCGGTATAAAGCTACTAAGGTAGGTGTGCTGCTTGATGGAGAGTGATATTATCGGACTTTTGAAGGGGTTTGAACTGAGATGCTGAAATTTAGAAAAAGCATACAAGTGGTTATGTGTGAGTGCAATGAGGTGTATTGTGAACTCATCAGTCGGCTCATAAGATGAAATGGATATTAAGAGAGTAGGATACTTATTGGCCGCAATGCTGGAGGATTGCACTCAATCTATTTAATAAGGGCATGTCAAGGATTGCCAGAAATTTGGAAATATAACAATGAAGCACCAGCATCGGCCTATGAATTCCTATCACCTCAAACCAGGGCCGTTCAGCAGGATGGGAATTGATTATGAGTCGGCCAGAGTTTTAATCCATCCATCAAGTAAAAGGAACATGAAATCATATTTGCCACAACAGATTACTTTACAAAATGGGTGGAACAATTCCTTTGAAAAAGTCACGTCCAAAGATGCGATGACTTTGTAAAAGAGCATATAAAGTATATCGGTTGGAATTCCCAGACGATAACTACCGATCACGGATCTATTTTCGGTCTAATGCAGTTTCAACAATTTGCTGCACAGTATGAGATCTAGTTATTGAATTCAGACACTTATATGCCCAAGATAATGGACAGGTAGAAGCTTCAAATAGGTTAGATCAATTAATTAAGCGGAAGATAGATGAATAGCCAAGTGAAGAATGGCCATCACTACATTAAGACCCGCATTCATTATGGCGCCTATCGGATGCATTGTCATGACTACTCGGGTAGCCCACCATACCAATGCGTGGTTTGAGCATGACAGCAGTTTATAGCCATTGGGAAACAAACATCGGTCAGAGAGAATTTCTATTACAGAATCAAACTGACAGCCGATTAATGATTATTATAATATTGATAGACAGCATGAACTCGAGGATTTGGCTCAGAATCACGTTAAGGGCGCTGGAAAGGATCAAGGAAATAAAGCAGGGTGGCTAGGCATTATAACACAAAAGGTGGATGAATAAATCGTTACGAGGAGATCTGGTTTATGGAAGCTTAATATTATCGCCGATTGGGTCCAGAGATAGTCAATTTGGAAAGTGTCGCAAATAATTGGAAGGCCTAATCGGCATTAACGTTGTTGTACCATGAGCACCATGCCTAATATATTGGAAGATCTTGAGAGGGAATAGAGTTTGCTAAGGCACTTAAATGCGGAACTATCTCAAGAAATATTATCCAAAGCCGTTTGGAATCAATTCGAAATCGAGCCAAATGCGCCGATTTCTAAATAGTTTACACAAGCCAAGAGACGATGTTATTACATCGCCTAAAGATAGCCTGTATCGATGGATATCGCACTTTAAGATAAGATGAATAAAAACAACTAACCAAGCGAGGATGGGGTAAGATAAACAGAATAAGAGACCGACCAAGAATATATAACAACAAAAGGGATTGTGTTTCAGAAAAGCAACGTACATAGTTCATCAAAATGTTGAGATTTTACAAGAATTTTTGAATTGGTTTTGAATCAGCGCGCAAAGGCGGATCTGGTCAATCTCGTCAACCTGATTGATCGGCAGCCTAGGATAGTCTTTAAGCTATCTCTCC
>RYFJ01001002.1:0-28344 GCA_003991445.1 Oryza meyeriana var. granulata
TAACGTATCGGCTATACACCTGCCTAACAACAGGTACAGTAAATAATTGCCAAGTAACGGTCTTCCGGCTCCTTCCCGGAGTCCGTTTTCCTCCGTCAGTTACTGTAATTCTCCTGACCGAATCTGATTACAGGCCTACAAATTTTGGCGTTAACAGCTGTCGAAGGAATGAAACTCCGCGGCGGGAAAGTCAGGAGACCCCCCTTTGAGATTCGGCCAGGGGAGTGGGTTCTCAGGTGAAGCCGGCGTTCAAGCGGAGAGAGAAGATCAGCGCTCGGGGCAGGAAACAGAAGGGCCGAGCTGGAAGATAGGTCTGGACTGTCCGAAACAGTCCGGACGTCCAACTGTGGAGATCACGTGGGAAGATGATGAAAACAGCCGCCGCAAGGGGACACGAGATGATACAGGTCGGGCCCGTTGGAGCGTAATACCCTACTCCGTGTTGTGGTTGTATCTGTGGTGGATGAATGTTGGATTGCGTACAAATGGACCCTGCGGGGAGCTCGGGGGAAGCTAGCCGGGGCTTGAGACTCTGAGAGGAAGAGAGAGCCGAGAACAAAGCTGGCCCGGGTGCCTGAGGCTGGAACTCAGTCTGCGAGAGAGAGAGGCATGGATCCTCCCCCTTGATAGGCGAGGGGGTCCAACAGTGCCAGAATATGGAGAAGAGCTTTTCCGGTTAAGTTCTCTCTGTGCACATTGTCTGCTTGCGGAAAGTCCTACGCCAGAGCCGCTGCTCTATGGGCGGCTGGAGCACGCGCATGCCCGCAGCGCCTGCTGCGCCGCCTGGAGGAGCCCTTGGCCGCGGGGCCTCGGGCGGCCCGGTCCCGGTCGTCTGACCCGGGCAACACACGCCCGGGAGCGGACGCCACGTCAGCACGGCGACCGCCCGGCCGGACGGCCGTCGCGGCCCGGGCGGGGTCCCGGGACACGCGGCGCAGGGAGGCGCGTTCGGGCCGGGCGACCGGCGGGAGACACGGCCTCTCGGCGGCCGCCAGTCGGTAGGATGTTCCTCCGGAAGAGGGGGCGACGTGACCAGAGATCCACGCGTCCCCGCGGAACGTGGGACCCCAGTCACCAATTTCGCCTACAGTGGCCCCTGGCCCTGTTGCTCGGCCGGGGGGGGGGATTATAGCCCGGGCAGGAACAGGGCCACTCCTGAGAAAAAGGGGACGCTGGGGTGAACCTGGTTCGCCTTGGACTGGTGTAGCTTGAAGACTGGGGTGATTTAGACGGATACGTGCCCCGGGACCCGAGCTTGCCACTGAGTTTTCTGGCAGCCCCGGCGAGAGGATCGCGGCAGCAGAGAGTACGCGACCAAATGAAGGGGCGCCGAATCTTGCCACCGACGAGGCCTCTCGCGCCTGGCCGAGATGGAGGCCGGGGAGAAGGAAACAACTCTCCGAGAGGAAAGCGTCCGGGCGAAGAGGCCGGGCTCGCGTTCTGCCGGGTCCTGTGAGTTCGCCGTCACGAGGAATCGGAGATTCGCAGGAGCGCGGGAGGCCGTGGCGAGTCCGCGCCGCCGGAGCAGGGGCGCCTCGCTGCGGCGAGCATCTTGCGAAGCAACGCTTGACGAAGAAGGAAGGAGACGGGCTGTCGCCTTCAACGCCGCCGGGCGCGCAGTCCCCGCCGCTCCGGGAGCTAGGCTCCGAGGGCAGTGAGCATGGTAGCCGCCCGCCCCGGACTCGGTCCCCGCGTGGTCCGTTCTCCGCCCCACGCGAAGCGAAAAGTTCTACTGCTTGGTCGATGTCACGGGGGCCAGGAGACACCCACGCAAGCGGCCCTTGCGGACGATGGACGCGGCCCCGTCGCCTTGTCGGTTAATGCCCGGTAAGATGGATGCGACCGGAGAGGCCGATACCAGGGACGACGAAACCAGAAGGAGCGATCAGCTCGGAGGAGCCCAGCCGATCCAACGGAAGTAGCCATCGTCTTCGAGGCTAACTTCCGAGCTCGTCCGGGCGAAGTGTGAGTCCCGGGAGCGGGAAGTGGCGCCCGGGCCAGGAGCGTTCCGCGATTGCCCCTGGGAACCGCCCGCTGCGGAGACCGGCCGAAACCGAGGACGCCGCTCCTCGGGACGGGCGCGGGCCCGGGCGCGGGATGGCTTGGGGCCTAGGACCCGAGGAGGTGGCTCCCGGGTCGGGGCACGGGTCAGTCTGGGCGCGGACCGGCGCCGGACCCGGGCGCCGGGACCGGGCGTCGCCCGAGTTCTCGTGCAACCTGATGCTGGAATCGCGCAGCAGAGGGGTGCGTTGTTTCCAATCGAAGGGCGCCCCGAGTCTGCCGCCGTCGAGACCTCAACCCCGCTTGGTCCGAGATGGAGGCGCGGGAAAGGAAACGCTTTCCCGGGAGGGAAACGTCCGGGCTAAGGGGCAGCTCGGTCTCGGCGGCGTCGTGAATTCGCCCTGCGGAGGAGGTCGCGGTGGTTCGCGGAGGCGTGGAGCCTGGTCGAGTCCGCTCCCCGAGGCAGGGTTCTCCGACCGCGGCGAACATCTTGTAGAGCCGAAGCCGGACGAAGAGGTCGAGGAAGATGCCGGTTCCCTTTTGACCCCCGTCTGCGTTGCCTTCGGGGCCCGGGCCCCTCCAGCCCCCGCGTTGCGCCCCATCCCAACGTCGTTCGGCGCGCCTTCGGCGTCCGGTTAGAAGCACAGCGGTGACCGCCCCCCCGTGCTGCACCGCCCGCTCGATGCATGCGCACCGATTCTGCCTGTCTTGTCAAGAGAGACATTTCATAGTATGTGATTATGTATACTTACTTGGTTATTTATGTTATTCGGAGGTTGCTGGTGTTCGGGGACGGAGCTCGGACTCGCTCCCTCGCGAGCCCGAGTCCGGCATTGCTCGGGACCCGGGGGCCGCGTCATGCCTATGTGTCCGGGACCCGGGGCCCCGGATGAAAGACGTTTTTGATATAGCCGGGTCCGGGCCCGGGGCTTGAGATGGATGTGAGACGACCCTCAGAAGCATTTCTCGCCGGGGCTGCTGTCCGGGCTATCGCGCCCATTCCGGGTGTCGCGTTCCTAGGTGCACTCGCCTGGCGAGGCCGCCCTGTTCGGACCTCGGTGTCGGGACCCGGGCGCGGATTCGGGAATTCCGTCTGCGCGCTCGATATGCTGCCCGGGACGCAAGGCCCCGGACCAGATATATGTGGTTTGGTTTTGGAATAGCGGACATGCGCCCGGCACAGGGCCCGATAGGACATGGACCATACTTGGGACAACCTTCCCTGAGACCCACCTTTGCCAAGCGATCGGTCCGGGGTACTAGCGCGCCTGTGAGTCACTCCGCGGATCCCACAGTTCCTAGGCGCGCACTCGCCTGCGCATGCGCGCCCCGGGTCGGGCTCTTCATAGCAGGGCCGGGAGGTAAGTCCCGGGCCGTTTATGTTGCCAGCGAGAGTGCTCTACCGCAGAGCGCCAGCATCGCTGCCTTGCAGAAATGTGCCCAACCATCAACTCGCGTATCGGACCTGAGAGCTAAAAGGTCGAGGAGCGGGCGCGAGCCTCGCTACGAGGCACGAGAGCTCTCTGTCCTGGCCTGCAGGGCCTCCCGGGGCTCACTTCCCCTGCGAGGGTCCGAAGCTCTTGACACCGGGAGAAGGCTCACGGCAGCAGCCGGCCCCACACTGCGCTTGACAGGCGGCGCGGTCCGGACCATACGCCGGACCCGTCGGGCCGGGGCCCCGACTGAGTCGGACGAACCCCCGGACTCGCCATCGCGTCCGATGGAGTCCGGCAGCTACCCTAGGCCACGGCGCCCGGGCCCGGAGGCCCCAACTGACTCCGGACCGACCGCCCCGGACTCCGCCATCGCTCGTCCGATGGAGTCCGGGCAGTCGTACCCTATTGTGCGGTCCGGCCCGCAGGCCTCGGACGAGTGACGAACCGGACTCGCCATCGTGTCCGATGGGGTCGCGGCAGTTTGCTCCCTATGTGCAGGTCAAAGGAAAAGGGGAAAAGACTTTCTCTAATAAAGAGGAGAAATTTTCATTAAATCAAAAGCCCAACCAGAGAAACGAACCGAGTATAGTCGACGCTTCCGGGAGCCAAGCTACGACTGGGGCTAGATAACGACACCCGGGAGCCAAAGGGCTCCGACCGGAGTAGGGACGCCCCGGAGCAAGGGCTTCGACCGGCTCGGCCTACGGCCGCCCTCGAGGCGTTGGCCAAACGTCGACCGGCCCGGCACTCCGTCAGGTCGTGCCGGTTCGTCTGGTGGAAGGGCGCCCATCCCCGGGCCATTTCCGGCGAAGGCGGCGCCACGTGCGCCCTTCCGCTTACGCCCCGTCGTTCGTTCCTCGTGAGCGCCATGGCCCAGCGGGCTGGCCGCCACGGCCAAGGCGGAGCTCTCAGCGAGCCGCCTTATAGCTTTCTGCGCTTCCTCCTGTTCCCGCGCCAGGCGGACGCCCGAGGACTCGCCGGCTCCCGCAATGATTGCCTGGCCGGTATCAGGTGATGGGCCGAACCTACCGAGCTGTCGGCGGACTTCGCCGAGCCACCGCCTTTCCGGGGGGGCCGGCCTTTTGGCCCCCGTGGTGGAAGCGTGGCTGGCCGCAGGGAGCTTTCGCCGCCGGAGGGCTATCCTCGGCGTCGCCGGCGTTGTCTTGATGGGCGCCCGTTGGAGCGCGCGCCTGTTGCCTTCAACGAATTGAGGCCGTGGCGGACCCAGCCGGCTACTTACCGGCTCCTCCGCGGAGGAGGTGCCGAGGCCGCCGGCCAGGCGCCACTGGGTGAAGTCCGCCCGTGCACGCGCACCGGCGCGCCCCCAGGAAGACCTGGGGGGAACGCGGTGAGCTAGCCAGAGGGCTAGCACTTGTCCGGCGGGGTGAAAGCCGCCGGACTCGTCGCGGAATTCTGCTGATGATGATGGGCGGTCGCCATGGGCGCGCCGTCTCCGGCGTACCACCTGAAAGGAAACTCCCCCTACCTGGCGCCACGCCAGCTGTCGAAGGATGAAACTCCGACCGGCGGGAAGTCAGGAGACCCCCTTGAGATTCGGCCAGTGGGAGTGGTTCTCAGGTGAAGCCGGCGTCAAGCGGAAGAAGAGAGATCAGCGCTCGGGGCAGAAACAGAGGGGCGCCGAGCTGGAAGATAGGGTCCGACTGTCCGAACACGGTCACGACCGTCCAACTGTGGAGATCCACGTGGGGAAAGACGGATTGAACAGCGCGCGCAAGGGGACACGAGGATTTATACAGGGTCGGGCCGCCGAGCGTAATAACCCTACTCTCGTGTGTTGGGTTTTCTATCTGTGGTGGAATGAATGTGGGATTGCGGTTACAAAGTGGACCCTGCGGGAGCTCGAAGCTAGCCCGGGGACTTGAGACTCTCGAGAGAGAGAGAGAGCCGAGAGAACAAGAGCTGGCCGGGTGGCCTGAGGCCTGGAACTCAGTCTCCGAGAGATGAGAGGCATGGATCCTCCTTTTATAGGCAGGGGAGTCCACAGATGCTAGAATATGGAGAGAGAGCTTTTCCGGTTAGTTCTCCTGTGCACATGTCTGCTGCGGAGTCCTACGCCGGAGCCGCTGCTGCTATATATGGGCGGCTGGAGCACGCGCCGATGCCCGCAGGCGCCTGCTGCGCCGCGCCTGGAGGAAGCCTTGGCCGCGTGCTGCGGGCGGCCGGTCCGGTCGTCGGACCGGGCAACACACGCCCGGAAGGCGAGCGTCAGGGCACGGGCGACACGCGCCCGGGGCCGGAGCGGCGCGTCCGGGCCCGGGGGCCGTTCCCGGGCGACACGCGCTGGCAGGATGGCGGGCGCGTCCGGGCACGGGCGACCGCGGGAGACACGGCCCTCTGGCCGGCCGCCAGTCGTGCAGGATGTGTCCTCCGGAAGGCGACGTGACCAGAGATCCACGCGTCCCCGCAGAACGTGGGACCCCAGTCCCATTTCGCCGACAACAGCAGACGGATAATATTCATCAAGTATTCGCGCACGTCAGCTGAAAAAGATGGTTTGGTTACTGTGCTGGTGGTTGTTTCTTCATCTGCCTCCAAGTACTTGCCGATGTTGAAGGAGAACATGTCGGCTAAGGACGCAAATTGACATCGGTTAAAAGGATCAGTAAAGAGTTAAAATGAAATATGGATGTAAAGAGATTACCTGAGGCAGGACATCGGCAGCTTGAGCGACATCGACATCAAGTGGATGAGTGGATTGTTCTTTAGGATGGCCGATGCCTGGCGGTGAAGTAGTAAGAACGGCCTCAACGACGGCTTGGGGGCTGGATGCTGGAATTGCAACGGCTGCAGAAGTTATCGGCTCGATGCTTGTAAGGATGTCAGCAGAAGGTTGAGGTTCGGGAGCCGATGACTTGAGCTGAAAATAAGATCGATAATGTAAAGATGGGAAACAGAATAATATCAAGACTTAGCACATACCCGCGGAGATGAAGTGGCCGATATCTGATTCTTCCCAGAGAGTTTTCTTTGCGACCGATACTCTGATATACCAGTTTCTCCATCCGGGAAGCTTGCTAGGCCATGACCTGAAACTGTTGGTCCAATCGCTGGCTAGCATGGTAGAGTTCTTGAAAGGGAGACGTTGGGTTTTGGCATTGATGAAATCTATAGGGTCTTCACTACCCATGGGGCCATGATAAAAGAAATTTGGATAGTCGGCGGCCAAAATCAAAATCTTGTTCTTAAGGTTCTACAGTAAACAAGAACACAAAAGAAGAACAGATGAGGATTGTGGCAGATTCAATCTAAGTTACAAGGCAGAGAGAGCGATCAAACAAGAAGGTTACCTCTGGGACAGTGATTGCTGAAGCCAGTGCGGAAGAAGAAGATGAGCGAAGACCGATGGTTGAGGAAAAAGGTTACAGCGGTTCGCCTGGATCGTCGGAGTTCGTCGAGGTCTCGGAAGAAGAGAGAGGGCTCTGGTGATGTGAAAGCGTAAAGAAAGGAGGCTAGGAAGGCGAAGCGGTTTATAGAGGTATGATGACCGGGCGGGAATCGAGGCCGTTGGCACTGTTTCAAATAATTAAGGAAAGTGGGCTACCTTGGGCCGCCTCGGTGTGAAAGGAATCTGAAAGCCTAGACGAGAGAATTTCGAAGTCTTATGAAAAACTCCGAAATTGGGGGGCATGTGTGTTAATGCCAAAATTTGGTATGGTTCTTTATCAGATTCGGTTAAGAGAGAAATCACAGTCAATTAGCAGGGATTAATCCAGAGAAAGCCGAGTTTGGGAAAGGATCGTGAAGACCATGGGAAGGCAGTTAATATCTTATCTGCAAATTAGGCAGAGATAATAATTTTTAGAAAACCTGATCTCGTGTCCGATCAGGGCTTGTTAATTTTCCTTTTATAATTAGGAAACTACTGTTTCGTGTCCGATCAGGACTGCATCAACTCGGGGTTATAAATACATATTCCCGGGTACCTTTAAAATCATCACACAGTATCAATACAACTTCGGGGCATCGCCACCCTTTTTGACGGGTTCTTGCTTCTCGAGCCGGGCTACATCGGTTAAGTTCGACCTCCTGCGAGAGGGTAAGTCTCGTTACCCCGACTATCGTATCGGCTAGGACCTCCTCGGTTAGGTCCGATATTCTAGTCGGTCTACGGTAGTTGGCTTACCACGATATATCTGTTCTGTCTACGGCTGCATCAGTTAGGTTTGATCTCATAGTCCGAGTAGATATATCACATCACGCGTGCATAGATTTATCGGCTTACTGGGTGTAATTTATCGTCAGTTTGTGCTGCATCGGTTAGGTCCGACCTACTAAACTACCAGCGATAAATTATTCCTGCTAGGTCGATAGATTTTATGCAAGCGTCTTATCGGGATGTATAGCCAATAAGTTACCATATTTTACATCACAATTGCATTAAGTCTATCGGCTCATTGAGATTCTTTTATCATTATTAATCTATGCTGCATCAGTTTAGTTTGACCTACTAGATTGATAATAATAGATTTATTCTTGTTAAGCCGATGGATGTTTATGCAATATTTTATCAGAGTGCCTAGCCGATAAGTTATTTGTTATTAAATACAGCCGATTGCATTATCTTTTTTTTATGTATTTACACTATCATTGGTTTTCTAGCCGATGCATATGTTCTATCAGCAGTCGGCTAGTTTATTATTTCATTATATTATCATCAACTTATCGCAGTTATCTTTTTATGCCATCATCGGCTTCTAGTCGATGTATAAGTGCTATAGTCCATATCGGCTATCGGCCAATGAAACGAGTCCAAATCGGCTTCCAGCCAATTGGCTCACTGGTCTAATATTTTCTATCTCCTTGTCAATTGCAGGGTCAAATTGACTGGCACGCCTATGAACCTCAAATTTAGGACCTGCACTGGAGTTAAGCAAATCTCCCAGGCCTTCGCGTGTCTATTGCATCAAACCATATCATTGGTTCGTTCTCAACGCTGCCGGTGATTTTCGGTGTCAACAGAAACACGTCACTATATTCCTGCAAAAGGTTAGTGACAGAAGGTGGCAAAGTGCTAGCTATATCATCAGTGGAAAATAAAACATCTTTGCATATCAAAGCATAGCACACATCATTAATCTCTGCAAGATCAGTTTTAGTGGCAAGCATAACAGGAGTTTTCAATTTAATTGCTTGCTGTTTTTCAGGTTTAGCATCAACTTGTTTAGTTTCACTAGCAACTCTCTCTCTCTATCAGCTTGTACAATTTGTGCAGGGGGCATAGGTAGCAAAGTAATTTTTTGTCCCTTATACATAAGTGTATATTTATTACTTCTACCATGGTGTATAGCATCATTATCAAATTCCTATGGACGACCTAATAAGAGAGAACAAGCTTGCATTGGTACCACATCACAATCTACAAAATCAGAGTATGTACTAGGGAAAAATGCACCCGGGCTGTTTGTGTTAGCTTTGCCTTACCCAAGTCGTTGAGCCACTGAATATGGTACGGATGTGGATGTGGCCGTGTGGTCAATTCAAGCTTCTTGACCAAATCAGAACTCACCAAGTTGTTGCAGCTTCCTCCGTTAATGATAACTCGTGCACGCCGATTTTTAATGACAAATAAAATCTGAAACAAGTTGTGGCGTTGCAGCTTTTCTGCTTCCTCTATCTGTGTACTGAGAACTCGCTGTACAATGATCGCTCGATGGTTTCCTGCGTCGTCTATGCTGAAAGAAAGGCCATCTCCACCATGTTCATCGTCTAAGGCAGCTTCATCAACAATATCTTCCTCTATATCAGAAGTGCTAATGTAGCCTCCATCTTCTGCAGCAATGTATGCCTTTTTGTAGGACAATCCTTCTGCATGTGACCAAGTCCATGGCAGCGGTGCCACTGAATGGAAGAAGAGCACCCGGTGGATACCACAGATGACGCACTCTTGGCCGAAGGTGAAGGAGCTGAAGAACGTGTGCTCGCTGGTGGTGGAGGACGAGCACTCGACGAAGGGAGCGGTTTCGTTGGCGGTGTCGTCGTCGTCTTGGGCGTGAAGGAGCTGTTGAAGTTGCTGCTCCGGCTCCTTTGCTGTTGTTGTCCTTGCAATTCTTTTTCTGCAAGCATAGCAAGCTGGAACAAATGGTTGGTAGTAGTAAATTCTTTATAATCAACAATATCTTGAATTTCATGCCTCAATCCACCATAAAAACGACACACTTTATCCTCTGGATCCTCTACTATCCCACAACGTATCATGCCCTTTTGCAGCTCTGTATAATATTCCTAGACAGACATATTTCCCTGTTCTAAGCGCTGCAATTTCTTATGCAAATCACGTTTATAAGAAGGTGGAATAAAGCGATCACGCATTGCTTCTTTTAGCCTATCCCATGACTCAGGTTGTAGATGCAAATTAGCTAGTTCCTGCCACCAGATTATAGCAAAATCTTTAAATTCACTAGTAGCTTGTCGAACCTTACGTTGATCAGGTACAAGGTGTGAAGCAAATTTTTGTTCTACTGTCATCTCCCAATAAAGATATTCCTCAGCATCATATTTTCCATAAAAAGGTGGTATGGTAAAATTTATTTTAGCATAAGGATCATCATTATTAACATTACCACGATTACGCTGATTTCCATTACCTCCCATACCTGTACGATTGCGGTGAAGTATTCGACGTAGAGTGTTCTCGCGTGTCGCCCTCGCATCAACTAGACCATCGTCACCGTAGACAACACCCTCGTCGAGGATCCCGTCGTCGTCCTCGTCCTTGTTGTCATCGTTGGTCTTTCGATGGTTGGCCTCAAGCTGTTGAACCTTCCCGGCCAGTGTGGACACTCGCTTGTCCACGCTCTCAAGCGAATGGCCGACGTCCTTCATGGCCGTTTTGACTACATCCGTTAGCTTGGCCACCTCTGCTAGCATCTGCTCCTTCAGGTCCTACAAGTCACTTTTCAAAGCAGGCTCGTCGTTTGGCATGGTTAGTTATCAAATAAAATCCCTATCAACTATTTATGGGTCGGTGGAATCACATCCTCACTCACGTCTTACCGAGTTCTTACCAAGTTCTTACCAATGCAAGCAGTGGATGGTACAACCGGCGGCTGGTTTGTGATACCTGTGAGGAAGTGGCACCGAGATTGAAAGGATCTTTTTCTGTACTGATCTGAAGAATATGTGGAGCTTGGAAGGCACACAAAGAGAAAAATATGTATATGTGGCACACAAGTCAGTAACAGATAGCAATGCTGAATTATAGTCCCAAATACCTGTTCTCGTTGCTGGCCTAAAGGTGTTCCAAGTACAGGTGTGTGACAAACAAGGTGGTGAAAACAAGTATGATGAACAGCAAGAGTATCAGAAACAAGACACAAAACAACACACGCTAACACAGCTCAACTTGGTGTTCTCTATGTGCTCCTCTAAATATTGTTCCTCTTTTGCCCCTCTTTTTTTCTCTTTTCTTTGGCTGTTGTTGTTTTTTGGGAAAATTCGACTTTTTCTTTTTTTTGATTTTTTTTGCCTTAGGAGCACACAAGAAGTAACCACAGAAAATTTGAGCTCAAACAAGTGAAAGACGTGGCCTGTGGAATTTTCAAAAGACGCGCCTAAAATTGAGAAAAAGCTTGTGGCCTCGGAAAGACGATCTTCCGGGCTGTTTTACGGCAAAAATAAAATTGCCAAACCCACCAAAGGAGGGGACAGACGGATGCGAAATTTTTTTCTGATTCTGAAACATATATGGTTTTCTGAAAACGGAGTTCGTATGCGAAACTTATGCCTATTTTATGAACGAACTCCGAATTAGAGGACAAAACGGACAGAAAGTGCGGAAAATTGGCGTCGGCGGCTAGGGTTTGATAGAAACGGTGGGGAAAACACACGAACTGGACTCAAACACGATCTAACCAGCAACAAGACCTAGACCTAGGACACAAACTCAACAGACGGACTCTGAGACTGAAAAATGCAAAGGCTATGGCCCGGATGGTTGTAGGACAGGAAAAACGAGTATGGCAGTGGACTATGGGAGGAAGGCGAAACACTCGACTATGGGTAAGATGCGAACCTAATGGTATACCTAAAGCTCTGATTACCACTTGATGGGGACGGGGTTTCCGATCTTCCGTCAGGTAGAGATAACTATCATTTTGGTGGAACGCGACACACCGATCCGGCTTCAGATCAAAAGACCCGATCCCTGCAACCTTAGCACCACGACTCCTCTGGTTATCAACCGTGTCACAAATCCAGTTGACCTCGCCAAGAAGGCTAATCCCTGCCTACGAAACGAAGAACACAAGCAAGAACTCAAAAGTACGCAACTCAATTGAAGTGACAATTGCAGATGAATGATTAAGCACTCGAAATTGGGGCTTCACAACCGATGACGGCGACTGTTCGAAGACAGATTGATCTAAAGCAAAACCCAAAACCTAACGTGGGCGATGGCTACGGAATATATAGTCTAAGGGTCGTCACACCCCCTGGACGCGCCCTCTAACGGGCTCTAAGACGATACACGGCCCAACGGACCAAAAGATGGTGACGCAGCACCCTGGCAGATTCTGGATGCTGACTTGTTTCGACGATTCCCATTAACTCCGGTGGAATTTGGATGTCAAACCAAAGCCATTGGTTAGCTTATGAAATTATCTTTCCATGAATATGTGGATCGTTGAAAACGGAGTCCGTATGCGTCCTGGGCGTCCGTTTTACTGCAGGCCGGTCCTGAAGGCTGAGGCAGACTCGAACTCTAGTTGGACTGGGCCTCCGGCTTGTCTTGGGTGTCCGTGCTGGTCTTCTCCGCCTCCACACCTCTCTCCAAGTACTTCATGATCCTCTCCAATGTTTCTAAGCAAGATAACATCATTAGGTAGCAATCTATTCTCAAAACTATGAAAAGAATCGCTTAAGAACGAGCTCACCTCTAGATTTAATTGTCGCATTCGAGCTCGGGTCATTGGACCTTGCATAAAGGTTGGAGGATCAGCGGGTGCATCCGAAGGAGTGATGTCCTCATCATCTGCCCCTCTTCAACATGGGCATCATGTGCTCGACAGAATGCCTCGACCATCGTGCCCAAAAATATCTTATCCCTTGTGCGCCCCAAGGTCAACCTTGCCTCCGCGCCCCGTCCCATCACCTCGCCATGCCCATCCCCTCCTTCCTCCTCTCCGGCCGACACAGTCGCCCAGCCCCGCCGTCCCGTCCCATCCGAGCACGCCACCATGCCACTGTGACACCCAACAAAAGAAAATATATACATCTCACCGCCAACCAAGGAAAAATCCGAGCTCCACCGCCTCTCTAGGTTGTCCTCTAGCGACCGCCCGCGCCTATAAAATCCCCGGCCCTCTCCTCCTGTCCCTCTCCATGGTCACGCCGCGCCCAATCACGTCGCCGTCAGGCTCCTGGACCGTCACCGCGTCTTTCCCATCTCGGTAAACCCTCCTTCCTGTGCCGCCCTCCCTCTTTTGAAACCCCGCGCCAAACCGGAGTCACCCAATCCCCGGCGCCGCCGGGAGAAATGCCACCGGCGAGCTCCTGTCTTCTTTGGCCGCTGCTGACGCCCGCCGCCGTCGACCACCATCGCATCCACCTTCCTCCCACCCAAGCCACTCGCCTCCTTCCCTCTTCCTTCCTAAACCCCGAGCCTGCCGCCGGTGCCGCTGCTTCCCACCTCACCGCTGCGCCTGCGTCTCACCGCCGCCGTACTCCATCCCCTCTCTCCACCGCCCCTGGTCCACGCCGCCGGTCGCCATCGCGACCTCCCCTTGCCAATCCAAACCGTCCATCTCCCTAGCCGCATCCCCCTCATTCCATTCCCACCTTCCCCTTCCCCCGGCGAGCTGCCGCCCGCCGAATCCTCCCTGGCCGTCGTCCTCCATCAATTTTCTGCCGCCATGGCCGGCCTCCTCTCCTCTACCTCCCTCTAACTAGTGGGCCCGCGAGATTTGCCCCTAATCTCTCTCCTTTCCCTCTGACTTGTGGGCCCGCCTAAATTAAAATCCGGATTAATCCCCATTTAAAAATATGTTCCTATGACAGATGGGCCTAATACATTTCAAAAATCCCTTGACCAGTGTCCCACTTACAGGTAGGCCCCATTCACCTAACCCCATTTAAATAACCCCTGAATCTATGGCATGTGGGCCCATTTATTCTCCCTCATTGACATGTGGCCCCTGCCTTTTCTCTCACTTCCAAGTGGGACCACCCTGTCATCCCTCCTCTCTCCTATGACATGTGGACCCTGCTCTCCCCTCTCTCTCTCTAAGACACTGACCAATGGGCCAACCCCTCAATTTCTCTCCCAGTCACTGACCAAGGGCCCCACCTGTCAGCCCCAAAAATTTAATTTTCCAAAAATCCAATTAAACCTTTTTATATTCCAGAAAATCCCTAAAACTTCAAAAATCTATATCTTTTAATCCTTAACTCTGATTGACCCCGTTCAAGTCTCTAAATTTTTCAAAAATTGAGATCTACCTCATGGCACTATTAGTTATTAATAATAGTATTTTATTTCTAGGGTTTTGTGTGTTTTTCTCTTGTTTTATGCATAATCAATGTTTCGAAAATCGTCGGACGTCGGATTTTCGTGAAGTTTGAAGACGAAGGCTGAGGCAAGTCACTTCGTGACCATATTGCTCCTAAATTTGAAATGTTTTATTTGCAAAATTGCATTGCTAGTGTGCACATTAAATTGACCAGCTCGGTTTGTGTGCCGAACCGATGGACCTCCCCAGTAGTTGCATAAATCCGGTAGGACGTTGATACCCTATCCCTTGTCACTCCACCTCGTGGTACCTCGGTTACCGTACTCTCAGAGCATGGAGTCCGATGGTTCTACCCACATCACTGTTGACTGTCGAATTGGGAAAAATTAGGGTTTCCAAAGATTTAAAAACCCGACATGCGATGTCGGTGGAATTATGAAACAAAATCATTTACAAAAATCTGCGGTGCAAAGTGATCGCCTGTGTGGTGGCACTTCGTATTCGCATATAAGGACCGTTTTCTTGGGGAATTTCATCCGAGCATCTCACAGTGCGACCACACGGGTGGAATGGGATACCCCTGGCCGAGTAACTAGTATTCCCAGGATCGTTTTTGGTTGCTAATAAATGTGGGATCGGCTAGGTGCCAAGAGGGCGATATACCCCGTCCCTAAGTACAGGAAAAGAGTTCCTGGCACTTGGTTAAGAGAACATATTTATAGAGCAACGTGCTATCCTGGGTGGGCTTTGGAAAGGCCTTGTCACGAACCTTTCCCGCTTGCGGGAAGTAAGCTCGCGTCGTGTGGGTAAAACATGCACTCTTTGCAAAAGTCTATAAACTGTTTGAACAGCCGTGCCCACGGTTACGGGCGAATGTGAGGTGATTCCTCTAGCGTAGATTTGTTTGCCAGTGCTTTGCGAAATAGATTTGTGGTTTAGGAATCATTATCAGAATTTGCCTTAGTGGCTGATGAACGACTTGAGTGGTCTGAAACGGGACTGTGTGACCCGGGATGTCGAATGACATCATAGATTAGGCTTCCCGAGTGGAAGCAGTATGTGAGTTAAGTTGAGATTATGGATGGCTCGAGGAGCCCTTGAAATAAACTATGAGTTGAAATGAAGTCCTGAATAGGACGAAAATGAAAGGAAAATAATAGAGAAAAAATGAGATGACGTCCGAGAAAGGACGAAAGTGAAAATAAAGAAATAGACGATAATTCGGTGAAAAGTTGTTTCAGGGCAGACCCATTGAACCACTGTCGTGATCCGATAGATGGTATACGTATACCTAAAAACAATTAAAAATCTAATTTGTCTGCTTGAGTTGTTGAAAAGCAATTCGTGGACAGGATTGAGCCAAGAGCCTCCTTCCAATCACAAAGAGACAACTCACACTTAGGGTTTCAAAAATGTTTTTAAATGAAAAGATTTATGAAATAAACCCCAACCTATGTTTGATAGCCTGCATAACTCATGTTTTTCGTGACTTGCTGAGTACATAAGTACTCAATCTATTTCTTTTCTCCCCTTATTCACAAAGAGTGAAGTTGAAGTGAAGACTAGGGTTTCTTTCCTAATTCTAAGCCGTTACTTGTGGATTGGGTTCCCGCTGTATTGTCGTTCCATTGCTGCTGTTCTTTCTGAAGGTTGCTGCTCAGGGCTTGCCCGAAGTCAAACTTATAAAGGTATAATATATATTTATTTATTTAGCTAATTGCTGTAGTACATCTCCGTTGACCGCGGGTACCAGCAAGGTTTCCTGGGACTGGTACCGGCATCACGGTTCCGTGGGAGTTGATTCACGCCAATCTCCTGTGGCGCTTGCTCTCTGGTGTCACTGTAGGTGGTGCCAGGGCGGGGGCGTTACACGTGAGGAGAGAGGAACACCAAATTTGGCGTTTCTCTCTCCTAGATGGATGATGCGCTAAATTTGGATGCCTGGATGGCATATCTGCTAGAGCGTATTTTGCTTCTCCTAACCGCTATTTTATCGATGGAGGTCCAGATGGCGTTACTGATATATACACGATTACGCTAAATGACGCGCTGCGCACTATGAAGCTACACAGCGCGTCTCACGGCGTCTCCTCCCCTGGTTTTCCCGGCAACCTCCCAACCCCACCTCCAGTATTTTCTTTTTTTTTTCTCCATGCAATCTGTCCTCCCAACCCCACCTACTTTTTTCCTTTTTTTTTCTCCGTGCAATCCTACTCCTTTTTTTTTCGTTTCCATCACCACTCTGTTCCTCCTTTTACTAGTACAAAATTTTCATCCCTTTCTATTAGCTAGATAGCCTATGAGTAAATAAATAAATCACTATTTTGTTAGCCTACGAGTAAAGAAATTATTATTAATAGCCTACAAGTAAATAAATTATTATTAATAGCCTATGAGTAAATAAATTATTATCTGTATTCCATCACATTTTTACTAACAACTATTTACTTTGTTTCACAAGGGCATAATTGGTAGTAATTTCTGTCCACATAGGTAATATTTAAACAATAATTTTATTACACACGTGTATTTTGTTACAGTGAAGCACAAAGAATATAATAAATAGTTTACTCATTGTTACATTAAAACACAACAATGTGTTAAATCAGTACACACATTTAATCACCTCGAGTAAAAAAAGTACAAATAGGTATTTTACACAGATTAACTACCTAGAAATTTTAAAAAAAAAATACTCATTGACACATTCCACAACCCTACGAATAAAAAATTTGCATCACCAACAACACTATGAGTAAAAAATTTACATCACCACCACCGTGTTTGGACAATACACAAGTTTTCCTCCGTCAACGACCACGGGCAGCGCTCACTGCTCACTTGCGTCGTTCCTCGCCGTCGATTGGGTTTGATTGATGCTGGTGCTGGAGGCAGGTGAGGGATGGTGGGTGTCACGCCCGAAATTTTCATCTAAAATTCCAAACGATTATATGTGTATTAAATCCTCGTCCAGAAATCAACCGAGTTACACAATGACAAATTTGATAACAAAGTACAAATCTATACTGAATAAAGTGACGAATGTATAATTATTACAGAGACAGATGAAACCTCTCGAGCAAATAAAAAGTCTACACAACGGAATTAACTAGCGATAACGACATCACCATAATACACAGGCAAACTTGAGTTGGACCCAGCCTAGTCCTCCAAATCTTCTCCTTTACTGTAGTACTCTTCTTCTGATGATTTGATATTACAAGGTGAGTATATGGAATACTCAACAAGCCACACAGCAAATATGCAAGTGCACAGGATAGCAAAGGATGGCATATAGGGGTAGTTTACATAAACAGCATTTAACTAAATAGTTAAGAGAGAATTAAAATAGTAGAGCAATTAAGCAATATTAAATCAACACTGTATAGCCCACCTGGCTACATAGGCCCAAACCATCCCAATCTGGATATCTCATGTCATATTTATATATTAATTAATAAATGGGACTAATCACGAAAAACATCATTCAACTCGCCCATGACCACGGGCATGGCTATTTGAACAGTTTTACTCTGGCCAGACGTGTACAACTTTACCCACAAAACACAACCCCACAATATGTCTCCATATGCCTTGGCACTACCATGATACCTCGGAAAGGAGTTGTGACAGGACTTTTTGCATAACACGCCCAACGGAATGACCACCCGCTAAGTCCCCAGTAGAGGTGGCCCAACCTCCAGGCTAGAGAAACTCTTAGCTCCCAATCATATGGTCTTATTGGCACTGTTATTGTGGATTTATTGACACTACCACCTATCAACTAAACACAACATGGTGTCTCCTGCTGGGACATGCTACACTACAAGTCTAGCCGTTGCCCATGCTGGCTTATGGTTAGTATGGTAAATATTTCATAACAGTAGCTCGTGAACCGGTCCTTAACTGTCATGAGCACCGCTAGCAACAAAACTAACCTGGTGCTCACAACCCACCATTCACCCATGTTTTAGTTGCCTATTAAGAATCAGTCTCCCACGACCACCATCGTGAACAGAACCATCATCATTTTATGTGTAATCATATGTGATTAGCAACCTTTATGTGATTCTATAGTTTCTAAGCAGGGCTAAGCAACCTAGAATTATTCTAACTAACCAATACTTCAGCTAGCTAGTCATATTAATCTCATAGGCACAAAGGCAGGTTATCAAAACAACGGGCTATAAAGAAGGATCAGGGTTTTCTCTTCCCGATGTCATTATAAAATAAATGCACCTTTAAATCTAAACAGAGATTTAAATCATAGGATCAACATGCTCAAAGGGTTGTGGGTTTGTGTGACTTACCTTGCTGCTCCGCAAAGTCGTCCAAACCCTCCTCGGCGTAAACCGGCTCTTCCGGAACATCCGAAACTATAGGTGTCGGAGGATGAAACCTCGACGGCGGGAAGTCGGGAGACCCCCCTTTTAAGATTCAGCCAGGGGAGTGGTTCTCAGGTGACTGCGGCGTCAGACGGATTAACGCTCGGGCAGGAACAGAGGGGGCCCGAGCTGGAATCAGGGGGGTCCGGACCGTCCGCTTCAGGTCCGGACCATCCGAAGCGTAGTAATCAGAGACAGGAGACGTTTTAGACAGGTTCGGGCCGCGCGGAGGCGTAAAACCCTACTCCTGTGTGTGTGTTTGGCTATGTGGTGGATGAATGTGGAATTGTGGTTACAAGGTGGAGCCCCCGGGGAGCTCGGAAGCTAGCCCGGGAACTTGAGGCTCAGAGAGAGAGAGCTTAACCCGGAGGTGCTTAGGCCGCTCTAGCAGCGGGCGGACGCGAGGAAGAAGAAGGAGGCCTCTGTGTTGTCTAAGGCTGGAGCTAGCTAGGGCTTAACCTCTGCTTCCCCTGCCTTTGCCTGTGGCTTGGTCCTCCTTTTATAGAGCAAGGGGATTCCACAGTGCCAGGCATACGTAGCGAGAGAGGTTTCTTGGTGATTTCTCTGGTCCTCCTTGCCGCCTGCGACGCCCACGCCGGAGTTGGAGGGACGTCCGGTCGCTCCCGTCCGCCTGCGACGCCTGCACCGGAGTTGGTGCTGCTCGTCTGGTCACACTCGGTCAGCACGTCGCCGTGAGCAGATGGAGCATGGAGATGGGACGGCGCCTGCCTCCGCTGCCGGAGCGTGGACATCCAGAGCCTTCTTAGTCAAAAGCGCTCTGCCTGTACAGTGAGAGGATGGAGCGGCGAGATGTGATGGCGCACGCCTCTGCCGCCTGGTCGTGGAAAAAAGGGGCCTGCACAGTCAAAAGTCTTCTGACTGCACGGTCGGATGTCCACGGGGGGCCATCGGGAGACGCCCACACGTGGCAGAGTAGTTGGCAAGTTGGTCCGCGGAGTCCTTCTAGTGAATCGGCATCGGCAGTCGGTAGTCGGCATCGGCGGTCGGTAGTCGGCCGTCGGGCCCGGGTAGTCGGCAGTCGGCCCCGGGCCCGGGCATCGGCATGATGACGCCCCAGGAGCGAGGCCTGAGGCCGATGGAGATGGCGTCCCGGGGCCGATGGGGCACCACCTGGACTTAGCCGTCTCCTCTGTAGAACGTGGGCCCGGAGGATCTCCGACGTGGCCGGGAATCCACGCGTCCCCACCGAATGTGGGACCCCCAATCCCATTTCGCCGACAATAGGCAAATGACAAAACGAGCAAAAACAGTACATAAGCACATAGCAACATCACATGTGCATATTTCTAATGGATAGATCTTGATTTTTAAAAAAATTAGAGACTTGAACGATCTCAATCCGAGTTCGTATGAATTAGTTATGATTTTTAGAGGTTTAAACCGTTTTAAAACTATTTACATGAATTATTAAAGTATTAACGACGCAATAATGAATTAATTTTGAAAAGGAAAAAGAGATTTATTGCGTCATCAGAGAGCGGTCCACCGCAGACCGAGTCCACGGGATCGGTTCACCAGGTTTCGATGGTTAGGATGGATTGGATCTAGATCCGACGGCTCGGATTTATCCCGAGGTCGATGCTCGGATGTGCGACACTTGTCGTCGATCTAGAGGATGACGCGGCGGCTGACGAGGCGATGACGTGGACGACCGATGACGGAGGCGGCTCGGGCGGCGAGGCTTGCTAGCAATCCAAGGCATGGCGGTGGTTACGGTTTGCGCCAAAAGGACGAGCTCGACGAGGCGATCTTACCTCACAGTCACTCGGTGACGAACTACGAGAAAAGGTGGCGGAGACCTTCGGGTACTCGGCGGCGACGGCGCTCCGGTAGGGAAGGGCGGCTACTGGGTGGTAGACGAGGTGCTGCTCTACCTGGAGAACACAACTGGGTCGTCGGCGAAGGCGGCCCCGACGAACCGAGCGGCAGCGCAGCAGCGCGGCACTGCGGGACTTGGCGGCGCTAGGATCTAACCGTGGCTGGGGCTCTCCGGGATGTCTAGGGCTGGGGCGAGGGTGGCGGTGGACAAAGGGGAGGACGGTGGTACTTATAGGGTCGCCAATTGGAGGAGTCCGAGACGGATAAGACGGCTATGGCGGTGACGGACTCGTGCGGCGGCGGGTCTCCAAAAGAAACTCAAGTTTAGGCACAATCCTTAACCGACTCTTGCCGGGTTTCGAGGGGATTGGCAGCGGAGATAGAAGGGAGGATTTCCCTAACCAATTTAAGGAGAGCAAGAACGGGGTGACCGGATTTCTCGCGGGAAAGGCGGCGGTATGCTCGGGCTCAGACTCGGCCTGGGAAAGACGAGGACCCCGATAGGTGGGGTCTACCTGTCGGCGAGAAGAAGAAAGAGAGAGAATAAGTGGGCCAAGCTGGGCTACGGTGACAGGGGAAAGGAGACAGAAGGGGAGAGGTGGGCCAAAATCAGCCCATGACCTCGAGGGAGAAAATAAAACATTTTTTCAATTTATTTATTCACTGATTCGGTTTTTAATTTATTAAAAATATTTCTATAGCTCAAATAATTCCCAGAAAAATCCAGGGACTACAATAATTAAAGAAGTATTTAATAAAATTTTCTCTAGCCTATTTGTACATTGAAATTTATTTGGGATTTTTATAACCATTTCTTTAGACTTTTAATTATTTTTAAAAATTATATTTTCATAGTATTATTTATTAACTTATTTTTAGGGTGTGACAGCGGGTTAGACCCTGTTGCCAGCCAGCGTCCATGCCAACGGAGCAAGGAGATGAAGAGGCATGCGGCGGCGGCACTCTCCACAGCCTCTCCAATCATAGAAACGGCGTGTGCTCGGCCCCGACGATCGAGCAGATGGGCTCGCACGGTGACCTCTGCCGGGAGGCCGATGGACCTGCTCGCCGTCGCCGGGGGGGCCCGCCTCCTCCGGATCTACCCCGACGCCGCACGTGGGTCCTGTCAACCATCGCCATGGAAGCCAGTGGGCACGTGAATCCGCCTCGGTGGTGGAAAGGCCGGCGGACGCGCGTCTTCTAGATCCGTCCTCCTCCACGCTGGAGACCACCGCCTCGACGGTTCAGACTAGCCCACCAGGGTCCATGCCGCCTCCCCCAGACCATGCCGCCCGTCGCCTCCTCCCCCGGATCTCGCCGCCCGTCGCCGTCTGCTCGCTGGAGGCCTCCGCCACCTCGCCGCCGCCCAAAGCCTCGCCTCCATCGCGCGGCTTACCTGCCTGTGCGCCAGATCCAACAGCTAGGCCACAACCTCCGCGGGACGGGGCGAGCGCCTGATCGCGTCGGAGGCGGAGGCGGAGGCGGAGGTCGCCGTTGCCGCCGCCTTGTTGCTCCAACCGCCGTCGAGGAAGAGGATCGGGATCGGAGGCCAGATGAAGGAGACGTTGCATCGGCGCGATGGGTGGGCTCGGATCCTGCCCACACCTCCAGGGATCTCATCGGTGCCGCGCTCCACCAATCTTCGGTGCCGGCATGCCCCCTTGCTCTACCCATCGTCGGCTCCCATCGCCGGCACCGTGCACCTCACAGCCTGTGCAACCATCGATTCGGATAAATCGGAACCAAAAGAGGGAAAGTGTGGGGGTGGGTGGGTATTGCGCGGTAGAAAAATTTATATATAGAAGGGGCGATAGTGAGTAAAAAAATTACTTGCTGGGTGGGTGTGGCTGTGCAATCCGTGCATGGGAGAAATTGCGGGTTGGACCTCGGAGGCGCGTTGTTTAGCTCTAGAACGCGCTAGGCGCTCTGTACTATATCATTATATATATATGTATATATATATATGGTTCAATCAGAGTACAGTACTACATATACCTCATTTCCTTTCTTCTTTGGAGAAGTTGGGGATAATGTCAGGGTACACAGCAAGGATCAACTGGATAAGTGTCCTTGAAAAAACACAGATAGTTGTTCGGATGTGGATGGAAAATTGGAAACATAGTACTAGCATTCTCTTTCTAATCCAATCCGCTTAACACGATAATTTCTACCAAGCACAGCGTTGACCTCAACCGTTGGTAGTAATACTTTGCCTATGGTAGTACCAGAATTTCCAGACAACAGATTTATCTACCATTACACTCAGAAATTTAGGTGCAAAAATATGTAAAGCTAATCACAACCCAGCCAAGCTGACGAGATACTGGTTAGGAATAGGGCCCTAGAGAGAACGTGGAGGAAAAATGAAAGACGCTACAGTAACAATGAGAACATAGATTGTTCACTGGTGTGATAAATCTAGAGAGGCTATTTCTCAACGGAAACAAGCAAGAAAGCAATCGAACTATAGTAACGACGAAATGATATGATACATCGGATAAAAAAGGGTGCTCAGGTCCTGGCAACGAGTTTTTGCTGCCTCCTCAGATGACGGTTTTGCTCTTGTCGTTGTATCCGGCACATAGATGCCTTCTCCTTGAGTTCTTGGAATGCCCGCATGGTGTCCACGTCGAACCCGCCTGCAAACTGCAGCAAACGAGGAGTATGAATTCGATTAATTTTGAAGTTGCGTCTTGGAACAAAACGTAAGCATAATTCTTTTTAGAAATTATACATGTCTGGCTTAACATTTTAGCAAGTAAACAAATATATATATATATACCTGGTGAACCCTGAAGGCGAATCGCACTCCTTGAAGCATTAGTTCTTCTTCGTCAGGGCCACCTTTTATGGCTTCAAGTTCAGAAGAGACCCGCTTCAAGTACTTCATTGCCAACTTCACCGACTGGAGTTTGATCTGTACATCACAGGTTACATTTATGAGTAATCATCAAACGTACACGTTTATTCATGCATTTTTACCGATAAGAAAAATCACAGATATGCCCAAATTACTTGTCCATGTATCAAATGGACAGCATTCAGAGAAAGTCGAATTCATTTATAGCAATCCAATATTCTTACGAAAATAATACAGGCAAGCATGACTAGACCTAACTGGATACAGAATCAGCAGTCAAATGCAAGAAAGGACATTGCTTCCATTCGTTAGCTTCAAATATTAGGATAGGAGGTGTCCAAACGTCAGAACAGACCGAGCAACTCTCTGAAGCAGAATTGATGAGGCTGTGATTAAGTTTATAATTTTCCTATCAATTTGTAAATGTAAATGCAAGGAACTTCATTTGCAATCACAAATTGCATAGGAAAATTTACAAACTTCACATAGTTCAATTGTGTCTTCTACAAGTCTAACAACAATATGGGAATTTGCGCACAGGTGCAGAATTGTCCAGATTAACCAATGCATGCTCACAGATACATGAGGGAAATCTGACACCTGAGCGGCCAGGAGCCCCATCTTTCAGTACGTACTGATCAGAAAATGCTTAACTTATTCAAGCCAAACGTGACAATTTTTCTTTTAGAAACCTTAAACAAAAGTAGCCGCAGAACAGAACAACCATCAGTGTCAGATGTTCGCGCTAACTTACCATCAAACGAAGTGACAAGGCTGTAGATCTCAGATCAAACGGTATCCAAGAAATTTCAGACTAATAGCTTAGCTTCCCTCGTGAGGCTCCACATCCTGCCGAAACACAGGTAGCAAATCCACACAACAACCCACACGGTGCACTGGACCATAGAAATGACGAAAACACATCCTCAGCCTGAGCCAAGTAGCCAACGCTGACAAATCCGGATCCGGCTGTGCTGTTCCGGTAGACGCACTTACGCTGCGCAGGACGACCCGGCTGTCGAGGCGTAATGGGCCTTGTTCCTAGCTTTGTACAGTAGCATGGCGAGGCGAGAACAAGGCAAGCTCACGAGATGCAACCCACAAGGTCACGTGCACGTACGCCACCGCGCCCACGCCCACGCCCACGACCACGACCGTACGCCGTATCACCAACGGAGGAGGCGCGAAAAACGCCACGCCTTCTCCGCCCGCGCCCCCGGGTCCCAGCCGTGGTCGCGGCCGAAGCCACGGCACCTAGAATTTCCTTTTCCGCTGTACCACCGCGAGCGCGCCTCGTGCACGCATGTGAACGGACGACCAAACGCTCGTCACGATCACGCGCGCGCGGGGCGGGGAGGGTCTAGCTACGTGCGAATCCTATGTGCGCGCCAAATTAAGTTGTATCTCGGCGTGAAACGCCAAATTAGTGGCACGACAATGTGCCGGGGCTGAGCAAGTGAGTTACCTGGCTCACGATGCCGGTTCCTGCTGCATCCACTCGCACGGATCTGGAACCGGCTGTACCTGCCCGTGGCGCCGTCCCGGACGCGGGCGAGGTTGTAGACGCCATGCTCCAGCCTGCAATGCAATTTGGCCGCATCGACGGCCGCAACATACTCGTGAGCTAGCTGAGCTAGCTAGGGGCAACTAAATTGAGCTGCATACCACATACTGCAGGTACAGCGGCTTACTCTCGAAGAGCGCCTGCATCTTCTTGAGCGCGGCGACGCAGGGCTGGCGCGCGTCGTCGTGGAAACGAACGAGGCCTCCACCTCCAGCTTCTTGAGTCGCAGTTAGCCGAACGCGGCCTCGCGAGCGCGGCCGCCTTGTGCTCCGGCCACTCGAAGTGCTTCAGCACCGCGCGCGCTCGTCCACCTGCACGCACGGGCGGCACGGTTAGTTTTCAGCGTCGTAGCGAACGGCCGCTCGTGACCCGTTCACGCGCGCGCACAGTGCGTACCAGGCGAGACAGCTCGTTTGTCGAGCCACTTGACGAAAGTGACCACGTCCTCGATGTCGACGAACGCGCGCGCCCTCGACCTCCTTTCAGGAACCGGATGAAGTCGCCCTGCCTCTCCACGTCGACTGATCTGCAGTGCACCAGAAAACCCTTCACTGAATCTTTTCTCTTTACTGTTCAATCGACTGTAGGTTGCACGATTAAAAATTCAGTTGGAAAGAGACAGTTACACGGTCACAATAATACCCGGATTAATTCAGAGGCCGTAATAAGTTGCAAATTCTAATATCGATTTAGCTAGGCAAAACCGGTACCACGCTTTGAATCGACATTCACTGCGTTTGCACTTGCCCCACCCGGTGACCAATCTACACGACACTCCGGACTCCGCGCATGCAGCTGGTCCTGTCAGCACCGCCACCAAATCTCGCGTCCTGCAGATAGATGATCGGCAGCCGCGCCCGTGCTAACAGAGCCACCACCACCAGTGTTACTCCCTCTTCTCATAATATAAGAAATATAACTATTTTTAAAAAAGTTAAAGAAATAACAAAAGAATAAATCATAGATTTATTATTAATTAAACGTTTGATTTTTTTATTTATGTCAAATAACAACGTCGGCCGTTGGAATGGAACTTAAGATTCGGACTAGGAAAAAGCTGAGTTCTAAGTTGTATTTTAATATTTATTTGGTGCACTTTTAAATTGTTTATAATTTATTATCATTTATATAACCTTTTTATAAATATAACTTTATGTCATTCAGTCATAAATATATACAACTACATCTTAATAGTTTCGTATGTTAATTTTTGGATGTAGAAAAAAAATATTTTGATGAATTTATGTTTTTCAAACGTTTGACTATATGTGTATAAATAAACTAGTATGAAAGATAAAAATGTAAGAAATAAATATAAAAGTTGTGAAGAATAATTAATATAAAAAATGGAAGCTGAAGAATTAGAATTATATCTCGGGACTTTTAAAATTTTTTATATTTCAAAATAAGTTAGAAGACAAAAATAGGACGAGAGGGGTAATAATCGAAGCTCGCTCTTGTTTTTTTTTTTTTGGCATGGTGTGTGTACCGCAGAACGGCAGCAGGGCGTAGCAGGGCCCACCAATAACTATCGTCGCTTGCACCTAATCACTTTACCACATTACTCTCTCGCCATGATTGAGAGAAATGGACCCCTCCAACCAACATGAACCCACTACTACTACCACCACCACCTGTTACGTGACGTCTCACGACAGCAACGTTTTGGAACGCTTAAGGCTTGCCTTTACTAGCAGTATTAATGTTACTTCAAGACTATGCGATCTCTTCACTAGCGAAAATTAAATGCGTATCTATCTGAAGAACAGAAGGAATAATTACGCCACCGCGTGGAGAGGTGAGCCGATCGGATTCCATTTCCGCCGATCCAGTGTCCCTCCGCCGCGGGCACTCCCGCGCCGTTGGCGTTTCGCCTCCCTTCTGGCTCCCGTCCTCTTGATTCTGAACCCTCCGGCATCATCATGTGGTAGATAAACTCTGACCAACCTCACGGCACTCTCGTCACGCGCGGTCCCCGACGCTGCCGGCCGAAGTTGCCCCCGGACGTTCTCCGAGCCGGGGGAGGGAGCGGAGGCGGCGGCGGTGGCGCGCGGCCTGGGCGGCCGCAAACGCTAGAGTCTGCATTGGCGTGGTGGAGGTATCGCGGTAGCTTCGAGAGCTCGGCTTCGGATTTCTTGCGTCGGCCGCGGGTGTCCGACACGAGCAGGAGTACGTTTTGGTAAGTCCGAGTGGGAGGAAGACGGCGAGGGCGCCGAGGTGCTCGGAGCGGACGGCCGCGCACGAGGCAGAGTTAGGCTTTTGGACTTGAATTGCCGCAGGTGCATTGGCCGGCGGGGCGGTGGAATGGCCGGTCCACGTGAACTAAATTCGCGAGATGGCTGCGCACTAGAAGCTCTCGGGTTGCTCGTGAGGAAACCGAAGCCGTCGACGAGCAGTCGTCAAGCGTCAGCCGCAGCGCTTCCGGTTGCTCTTCAGCTCTTCCATTTCCATCTCCATGTGCCACAATCCTCTTTTTTTTTCCTTAACTTCCCCTCACCTCCCAGCACGGCGGCGTCCGAGCTCGACACCACACCGCCATTTCTCGGACTCCAGCCCGCGCGCGGTCTCCTTGCATTTCTCCGAGCTCGTGCTCTTCGGCGGCGAGCTCCGCCTCCAAGAAGGGGACGATGCGACGCGTCTCCTTCAGTATCTTCTGCTCCCAGCAGCTCGACGCGGAGGCGGGACTCCCTCTCCTGGAGCTGCTCGATGGCGCCCGCAGCAGCTCGGCGACCTCCGGTGTTGCGCGCGCCGGCTGCACCTGAGCCGAAGAGCGCGGGCAAGTGCACGCCGAAGCGACCGCGCGAAGGAGACCGCCTTGGAACGACGAGCCGGCCGGCGCCGGGGAAACCAGACGACGACGCTCGCCAGGAGTCTCCGGCGGTCCGCCCCAACGTGAGCCGCCGTGGGCTGCTGCACTTGGGCGTCTTGGGGCTGCGCTGGAAAGCCCATGGCCGCCTTTGACGCGGCCGCCACCATGGCGAAGGTGAGCCACCGAGCCCCCGCGGGTTATTAGGATTGGGGATGCGGCGCATTTGTCCTGTCAGCGCGTCCGGCCGTGGGGGCGCTGCCTTCTCTGCATGGCGTGCTGCTCCCCTGGTTGCTTGGTTCCGGGGTTTAAGCGAGGGCGCGGTCTTGGGGTTGGAAACGGTGGCGCGGTGCAGCCGACGCCGGTAAACTATTTATCGTCTCGCGAGGGAAAGAAGTGGAGGGCTCGTGCCTCACTGGCTCAGGCGCTGGATGGAGGCGGCCCTACGGGGAAGAAGGACGCCGGCCGAGGCGTGTGATGCTACAGCAAAATCGTCGGCCTTACGTGTGATACTGCTGCACCTCATAATGCCGTGCCAGTAAGCCACGACTAAATGATTCTAAACACCAAGAACAGTCAAATATAACGATTTGCTAATTAACTCGACAGATTTTTTTAAAGCAAATCTATCGATTTTTTAACTATCGAATGCTCTAAGATTCGTGCTATGCGGGAAAAAAAATTTCACGCGCAAACAGCCACTGGGAATCAAACCCGCGATCTCGCATTTAGGGTGTTTGCTTTCCACTAGCCAGAAGTTGTCATTTACATAATCACCTACCACTTTATTTGCATTGTAATTACACCGGAGTTACATTTACAATTACACTATAAAATTATATTTAAAAAGTGGAGGAGATTTATATCACATGTTAGAGAGTAATCCTAATTATAATAGTTTGTAGCAGTCCAGTGTAAGGAATTCGAAAACGAGCGCGGAAGTGCTGAACCTGTCGCACTGTAATCAAGAGGTGTTGGATCCTTCTC
>RYFJ01004024.1:0-38346 GCA_003991445.1 Oryza meyeriana var. granulata
ACATGAGTAGAGCTGAGGGTACGAACAGAATTGGTGAAGCGAAGCTAGCTCCAGACGGCTAGAATACGAGTCGGGCCGTTTAATTGGATTCCCCATCTACTTGAAGACAACCCAAAACGGATCGAGAAAATAGGAGAACAGCCCGCCTGACAAATAGTTGGTTCAATCCGATCAAGTACATCCAATGCTAATAATCAGAACCTTTATTGATTTGCTAAGTTGATATGGTAAATATCCAGCCCACTAAATCTAGGACGTAATGAGGATAAGGCCTCCAAAAAATTCTTTTCATTCTATGAACTTGCAAGGTGTTGAAGTCTCATAGTACTCTTGTAGCGGAACGATAGAGACCTCTATTTCACTTAGGTTGATTTAATTAGGCTGGAGGCAAACCTAAGTCAACGGTAACCTCTCTTTGAAACACTTGGTATTGCCTCCGATGATGAGATGCAGTCTAACTCCTCACATTCTTCCATTACTGCTTGCTGCTTCCAGATCCAATGTCGCAATGCACATAGAGGACCTATCACATGACACGTGCATGGGATTCAAACAAGGTGAAATCCTGTTCCTAAAGTACTTTTAATTATGATATCAGTGAGAATAGTTTGTTACCTAATAGTTGTACCTTGCTTGTGCTAGGTTTGAGGGAGTTGGCAATCATTGGAGATTGGAAGACGAGAGGAGGAGGCCTTGCTGGCCCAACGGCTATGTTAGTGGCGGCCGTCTAGATTGCATGGCATGGAAAAGCACGGGTTGAAGTCTTGCATCAAATTGACAGCAGGCTTGAACTATTTCCGGGAGTTGAGCAAGATTCTATTTGTATTGGTCCAATTGCTTAATGGGGAAGATGGGTTCCTAATTACAATGGAGGAGGATTTTACCTGAAAGGCCTACATGATTCAAACCCTTCCCCCTCACACTACAGGAAATATAAGCAAATCGGATTTCGGCCCCAACTCGTACTCGATTGGCTGTTGGAGCAGTCCAAATTAATTAGGCCCAAAACACCCTCAATACGGACTCCAATTATTGTTCTTTCGATTGCCTTGCAGGAATTGAACTTTGTGTTCAGGTTGATCTCGCCGCCAGCGGCGGTCAATAACAGCTCTCGGAGTTGGTTCAGCGATTGCTAAGGCGCAAGCGACGTCGTGCCGTTTGGTAGTCGGATTGCCACGGGTCATCTCCACCCAACAAAATCGATAGCTATCAATCTCATCGAAAGAAATCGGGCACCTCAGTCTCCATCACGACCATATTGGGTGTATCCGTTTTTATCGAACGCTTCTCATTTTTGTGCTTATCGTAGTTGTTGGTTTAAGTTTATTGCATGAGCGAAAAGGAGCCTTGCAATGAAAAAGAAGGAAAAGATTCCATTGACACATTCTGTATTCTAAGACAAGAAAAAAGAGTAACTAAAGAATAAGTACTCTTTCTATTGTTCATTTCCGATGACCCCATCTTTCTTCATTCACTTCATTGAAAAGATATTGTGCATTTATTGAATTTCCTGTCATAGATAGTCTAAGTGAAGCTAGCTTACTAATGCCAAGAACTACTAACTCAACCAAAACCTATCCTTACTAATACACAACAACACACGGCTCCTATGATATTACTTATTATTCTATTTTCTATATTTACTCATATCGATGTTTCGTAAAGCTATACTTTAGAGAAGGAAAGCGAGGATCTCCTAAGGAACCACTTGCCCAAGAAGAATAAGCACCGAACTTAACTACCTGTAACTGTCCCAACTCACCCATGTGTACTACACCACCCCCGAAAATCACTTTTCCCTACTGCTACGTTGAAAAAAAAACAAATGAAAATGCCCGCCTCCAACCGTCGCTTATGTTTCGACCAGACTCTCAGACATATGATTACTGAGTTAGCCAAGTGAGGGGATCGTTCAGGCCCGTCAATAAAGCTATTCTCGGGATTAGAAAGATAAGAAGAGCTCCAATTAGGGGCAGGCGCAATAAGGAAGGTAATCAATTGATGAGACCCACCGAACTTCAAAACAATTCACCACAGTACTATACGTACCTACCTAAAAAACATGTTAGGTGATGTCTTAACATTCCGTTCTAAAGAAAGATTCGACCTCTCCTCGACTACGAGAACCAGCCCTCTTTCTCCAGCTAGAGGAGAGTCTTGAACTTTGATCAGGTGAAGAATTCCCTTCATTTGTTGTGATGATTTCCTTGCTTAGGTCTTATTTGTTTTGATGAACTATTTTGCTTTTTAGGTGGGATGTGCACCGCTCCCTTAGCCCTCGAGCAAGTAACCAATGAGAACATGTTTGGTAAGCGCTATATATGACTTTTCCGCATCTATCGAATTGAAGTATGACTTTTCCTATTATCGAGATGACGTCTTAACTCAAAAGTACTAACTAGATAGGAGGCACGGGAAACCCGTTGCAGCCATTTTCCTCGCTAGGAGAATGATGATTGGTTGTTTTTGTTATTGAAGTTAGTATTGGACTGGAAACAAAGTCTAGGTATCTGGCTCCTTCCGAAGATAGTGCTTCTGGTACCTGCTCCTCCAAGAGAACTTTGATAATCTACGGGTGGACCGCATAACTAGTCAAGTGCATTTGCCTATACCACAGGACAGGGGTAGAAACTAAAGTAGAAGAGTGCAGAGTGCCAACCAGTTCCACCACTTTGGTTTAGAATTTAGGAAAGAGAACCGGATTTCTATTTGATGGAGCCCAACGCCTGTTAAAAGTGTCCTTGCCATGATAAATGTAGGAAATGACCCACCTACCGCTAGGGCTACTTAGTATATTTGGTGGTAGATTGGCTTGGCCTTTGCTCTTCTTTCTAAACGGAACAAGGTGAAAACAACCCTAAAAGCTAAATCGAACTATTTCCTCGCTCTTTAGAGGCATGAGAAGTAGGCGGATCTCTATCTAAATACGCAGCTCCATTAATTCCGGGAAGTCCAGGAGCAAGAAAACGGATGCGCGTGCTCTAGCTTTCGTGCTAGTGCGCTCAATCCGTTGCTTGTTTGCTCCAATGGTGAAATTGAAGGTGCACGAGGCATGATGGAGTGAACTTGTGTTCTGAAAAATAAAAAAGGGGTGGGAAACAACTGTAGCTACCTTGAATTCCTTACGCAAGTTAGAGCCTATGAAAGAGGGAAGACTGCTTATTAATAGGCAACTTTTCTTTAGAAATAAAAACTCCTATTTGTTTGAGCCCTTGATCCAGGTAATGAGGCTATGGCCAACCTAGAAGGATCTTGAGTGCTGGCGGTCCTTACCTACCCTTTGAACGGGAGATAAAACTTAAACCAAGTCCTCGTCCTATTTCTTCTACTAAACTTATCTTAGCAGCGCGCCTTGCCTATTCAGTTATAGTGGATGTTATCAAGGGAGAGACATTGCTTCACAAACAATCTTTGACATGTTCTCAGTTTAACATGACGCATATTATTTAGAAGGTTCCCATCGTCAATCAAAAAGCGTCCAAATTTACCTTTTCCGAATGATTGGAAAAAAAAGCATGTGTTAGCTATATATTCAAATCTTACTCACCTTAGAGAATCCAAAGAAGTGTTATGAATGTTGACTCCTCTTTTCCCACTAGCTTGATAGCAAAGAATCCCTTTGAAGAGTAGAAATCAGCCAGCGCTTCGCTCCCACTTTCCTCGATCATGTTTTCAAAAGCACCTACTGATAGCGATGTTGTAGTGGAGATGGTAAGTTTGGATATGGGAATGAAACAGCTGTGGAAACTCATTTTTGAAAGGGGGTTTCCTTATTTACTTTATTTAATGGAAGAGCTGCTTCTTGAAGGAAACACCCTGACACTCAAATCAAAAAGCCCATAAGGAAGCCTTTAGGTGGTTTCTGAAAATAGCAATTGAGATCAAAGCCATCACTGCATAAACAAATAAACCAAGGCTCGATTCCTAGTTTCTTTTGAGAAAAGCCAGTACCTAGCCTGTACTTCAATGCATACTGGGACTGGCCTAGGCGATCTCCGACACCTGCCACTGGATGGAGCCATGCATGTAATACAAATTAACATTGTACAGGCTCCAGACTAATAGAAATATTACATTTCCATTTAGAATACAAGGATATACCCTTGCCCTTGAATTTGCTTGGAGAAACAGTAGGCCGGCAGCAATCTTGCACAAGAGATTGATATGATTATGCAAGGAGACAGTGACAGGCATATTCATCTAGGATGGAACAAGAAGAGTTCAGATAAGCCGACTTTGCAAAAGAAGACTGACCAATGAAAATCCACCCCTCATCATAGTAAGGCATGAGGCCACCATGAATAAACTGCGACACTCCCATCGATTCAACCAACTTGAACAAACTCCTCCTCGATGCTCTAAATAAGTCAGGTCCCAATTAAGGTACCTAGGGACCATGTGGTTACCAACAAGGACTCTCGCTGGAAAAGTATGCTCGTAGTTCCAGTCCTGCAACAGTTGCAATACAAATCGTGTTCAATAAAAAATAATAGAAATGAATGAAACATTTATATATATACATATATACTTATGATATATAAAATCACCATCAGTGCAAAAGGGCATCAAGAAATGCTTGGGCAGCCACACTTCTCAATAGTTGTCTTGTTTTGTACTGTTTGGGCCACCTCTTGCAAATTTTCTAAGGTGAGTATGCGCACTGTTGGACCCCAAGCATACTGCTAAAGCTCATCATGTTTTTAAACATAGTCCCAGAGAAACATAGGCCAACACGAATCATCACGAGTTCAAATCCTTTCTGCAAAGCCTTGATCCCGGCTTTACAAAACACAAATTATTAGATTGCCTTGTTTGCATTCGAATCGAAATCGGAGCTACTACTAATACACTCAAGCCAGGGAATAGAAGAAGCAGCTTACTAACTTTTAGAATAAGCAGACCTGAGTTTAGGCGGTAGTTCCAGACGAGGGTTAGCTGATGAATTGAGTAGAGCTGGCTTGTCTTTTGGATTTCTTTGATCTCGTGCATTTGCAAGGCGGTGCTCGTAATTTCCCCAAGAGGCTGCTATGGCTTGGAGGTCTAACAGACTTTCGTCCTTTGACTCCTATAGGCGGCTTCGCTATCGCTATTGGAAAGGATGCAGCTCCACCCCTAGGCCGAAACTGAGAAAGTCAACCGTTGCCTTAGCTTTGTTAGAGGAAGCCACATCATCCCCACCTATCACACCTGATGAAACCCATGGACTCACATTGTCGGGTGGGCCATGGTAAACCAGACGTCCATCATAGATAAAGATTATGCCATAAAATACATAATATGGGTCTGGTGCAGGCTGCAGAAGTGAGATCACGTCGGTGGGGCCGTATGCGGATTGATTGACTGCCTGCCTGATAGAGTGAACGATTTGGTACATGGTAACGCTGTAAAGTTGATATCTCACCCATGAATAGAGGGCTGGCTAGCATCTCACCTCAAAAAAGAGAAACTTGTCTCACCATATCATATGCTCGTTTTCGAAATCCAGTGTTATGCTCTCTTCTTTGCTTACACCTGTTACACACCTCTTGTGTAGTGCAACACTACCGGGACTTTATCTTAGCTGTGTGGGACTTACTCTCCTATCCACCACTGGTACTAGTCTGTTGGCCAACACTTTAGTAATGATCTTGGACAATAAGGAAGGCTGATTGGTCTATACTTTGATTCTGTTAATGGAGTATTGCAGAAGAGTTCTACCAACCCAAGTATCTTCGGTTTCAGTTCTCTCTCTCTTTTTGACCTGCTACTCTACTGTTGTTTTGGCCTTTCAAGGGAGTTTCTCTTTGGGCAAGGGTTGTTGAAGTGCTCTTTTTTAAGTAAGTAGAGCAGTTAGGTTATGAGCCTTGCGAGCGGGACAGAACATAGCCTTTTGGCTTGGAATAATAAGTACAAAAAAGGAAGGGAGAATGAAAATTAGATGAAATCGGACATGCATCGCTTCCATAAAAAGTAAATCCAAAGAAAGAATATTGAAATTTTCCTTTGCCGAACCACATTCCTTGTCAAGATCAATCAGCAGGCTAATGCAATCAGAGGTGGGAGGGAGTGAAGTAGGTTTCATGCTCATATCTGATGAGGACATCCATCCATGGATACAACTCATTCACCACAAGGACCACTTACTTGAGCTCATGCTCGTCAACTTAATTACCAGGTGAATTCATTTCTAGGTTCATATATTATTGAGAATAGTCCGCTACCTAATGCAAATGATTTAATTGTGATTAGGAATCTGGGAAAGGATGAAGGAAAGGGACCAAGTCAAGCAAGAATTCGAGATGGACACGTTCTGGAATCAGATTCGGATTGCTGCGATGGTACCAAGTTCAAACGGACATAACTTCCTCATACAGATTCCGTTTGGGACGTTCTTATACTTCATGGAAAGCTTATGAAGTCTACTTTCCAACGGATACAACCTCATCTTCAAATTCCATCCTAGCCAGCCGCAATCATCAAAACAATCCACATTGGTTCCTGAGTCCGAGTCAAACGGGTGCTACACCATCCCACTTGGGCCCATGGGCCTTGTAACCCTAGGTGTGCGCTTGGGACGTCCCTCCCTGGTCGTCTCCCTATTTAAGAGCCACCGGCTCCCTTGTTACGACTTGGATTTCGTTGAGTTTAGGTTTAGCCATTGCGCAAACTTTTGTTCTTCAGTTGTGTCAGGCGACCACCTGTCAAGACAGCTTCGGGATCCCAACGTTGTGTTCGCAATACAATTTATGCTTCATTCATATTTCAATATCAGATTGCCTACGTCCTATTCTTGCTAGTTCTTCGATTGCTTGCAGGAATTGAACTTCGTGTTCAGGTTGATCTCGCCGCCAACAGGGTCAATAACATCTCGGAGTTTCTTCAGCGTAAGGCGCAAGCAACGTCGTGCATTTGTAGTCGGATTGCCAGGGTCATCTCCATCCACAAATCGATAGCCATCAGTCTCATCCAAAGATCGGGCACCTCATCCACATCAATACACCCATACACTAAATATGTGGTGAGCACCCAATTCGTTGAGAATCTAGATGGTAGGTAGGGCATTGTGCTTAGTGAGTGAGGCATGCTCTTGCCTTCTTTTAGTGCTTCTTTAGTTACTCTATGCACACCATTGAGTTCATGTGATCTTTGTGCGTGCCCCAAAAGTTCTAACTAAAGAAGTTCTTCTTGAAACCGAAAGCAGACCGAATAAGTAGTTGTTGAAGTAGCTCTTTTGTCAAGTAGTAGCTCTTTGACCCAAGCCTCCTAATAGCTTTTTGCTTTATCTTGAAAGAGGTTAGAGGAGGGGAATCAAAAGAATGGAGTCCACCGACTGGGAGATCCACCTTCATACATAAGTAGAAGTTCTAGTCTAGGCATGTTCCCTTCAAACTTGATACTTTCTTTCCATCTACAGCAACTAGAGGGGGAAAAGCCTTTTCTGATGAGTTTTCTTGCTCCATGATAATGAAGCTGCCACCAAGTTTTTGATTTGTGCCGAGCTAGACGGATTCAGATGCCAATTCCAGGAATGTCCACTTAACTTGACTTGTGTTAGGTATTCCGGCAAGGACTAAGGCTCACTTCGCTTAATCTTTATTATTCTATTCAATGGGCCAGCTACTAGAATCAGTCAATGAAAAAGGAAGCAAGGAGATGCCTGAGAATTTGTTTCTTCTTTTCAAGAGTTCACATGCCAATGTTGAGATGCTAAAAGAGTTACAGGTTTTGAATCAAGCAACAGGAGAAGTCAATCCATAACAGTTGATCGTATTTGCTCCCTTCCGGATATGCGATGCCTTGGGAATGCCAGAGTTGACATGTGCAGCAGTCCGACCTCAAGGAGGAAAAAAACCATTCCAGCACGAAGATAGGCTACACTCAAAAAGCGTAGGCCCTAGGTGAAAAACATGGTACGAAAACGGTTACATTAGTGGAGTCAGATCCCGATCAGAGCGGTCTCATCGAAATAAACATATCCAAGAAGGTAGGCACACGACTAGATATAAAAAGTGGGGCTCGAAGCTGCCATTTCCAACTAGTTGGTTGAATTCTTTAATCGACAGGTGAGGCAGAAAGTAGGTAATCGCATTCCGAAGCAAGGAGTTAGGATCAACAAAGCACCATTTCCTCCGCTATGTCTCGCTCTTCTATCAAGTGAAGAACTCACTGTAGTTGAACTAGATAAAGAAGAGTAGCCCCCCAAGTCATCAATTAGTAATAGAATAATCCCAGTAGTAGTCCTCTTGCCCAACGGAGTCAGCCCTTAATAGGCATACCAAAGATTGGACATCATTGTCTAAGCGTGCTTGCTTTGCGCACCGGCACAACTGAATGATAATCCACTAGCTCAGATTGAGTGGCTCACTTCCTTGAGAAGGGCTTTCTATAACTAAGAAATGAGAATTGTTGACCCATATGATCTCAGGCTCATAAAGAGGATGAAATTGATAATTTCATTCACACTTTGAGATTGAGCTCGTCAGTGATCTTTTCCAAGGTGTCTAGAGAAACCTGCTTTGCACATGGCATTCGTACCCAGGGAAAGTTTTGGCAGGCATCACTGTGATCTTGAAGCCCTTGTTAGGAGCTAGTTGGTATGTCTCACTACTAAAGAAGGTTCTGGCATGCTTCGACTTAGCCCTGTGATCCGCTAATTCATCTCTTGATCTGGTATTCCGCAAAGGAGGTGGATAGGGTCAGTGAAAGAAGTGGCGAGGGTAGAAAAATGGTTTGAAATTCCAGGTTACCGCGGTATTAAACAAAGGACATAGTGGATTAGGTAACACTTCTTTTTTTGTTTTGAGAGGAAAGATCTATGAAAGCTGAAAGCCCATTCTCATTCTATTCTCAATTTCATCCACTTTCTTGGCTCAGGTGACAATCTATCGCCCGGTGAGTATCGGAGTGAGAAGGTCAGCCTCAGGCATAAGTTCCGAGAACAAGACCAATCAAATAAGGAAGCTAAGTATAGAACTTTTCTGTAGGCGGAAAGAGTACGCCATTAAGCAATACGGCAAGCGTAGTCGATAGGCAAAGAGCTTGCCTGGGGCTTCATAACTCAAGTTTGAGCCTAGCGCAAAAGCCGATTCAAAATTGTCTATTTCCTGGCAAGTCTATGAGAGTCATATTATGGATCCTCTGATCTTTAGCTTGAATGGTCGTGTTTTTACATAATGAGGTCTTTCTTCTGAGCTCTTCTATTACTCTCAAACCTATCACTCTCAAAGAATGGGTAAAAAGAATTCAAACTAGGGGAGCCAATACTCTCTAACTACCTATACTATGCCCCCATTGATTGGAAACCCTCGGGGAAAATGATCCCATAAACAAAGGAATTATACAGTACAAAATAGCAAAAAACAGACTATTTCAATTCTAAAAAATAGATAATAGATATGGGCTTTCTGCTCAAATTGTAGTTATGTACTACTACAGCAAGATCTCTGAAGCTCCTTTTCTTTTCTGGTGCAAACTGATTGGGATGAACATTCTTTATCTGAATTTGTTTGCAACTTGGTGACTGGAAGAGGTGAGGATGGAAGCTAGAGGTGGTTGGGTCAGAGTACTATATGTACATGCAGGCAGGATCATGGGAATTCTCAAAACAGTGGAAGATATTTAGATCGTTGGAGGCCCATGAGGCCATGTCTGTAGCAACTAGCAAGAGCATATATTGTGTACTGCACAAATGATGCGGCAAGATCTCTGAATCTTTTTGTTACATCTTGGCCTGATTTCTTTCTGGTAGTCTGCAACTATAGGGCCAAGAAGCGTAGATGCAATTCTCTAGCCACCTTTCCTGCAAGATTTAATGGATGGAGCGGCATGCTGGACGTTCAGGAACGTGGAGCGTGGATGAATGGATGCTACCATGCTGGATGTTCAGGGCACATGACCCATGCCCGTCCCCGCATCCTATTCTATTTGTTCAGGACGGGCAGTGTGAACTTTGATTCGATCCGGGTATTCAATCCTGCCGCTGAGATGCTCCGTTGACTCCTTAACCTTGATAGGAAGATGGCTTATTCCAAAATTTGTGCATAAGGGTAAGGAACTTTGGATGAATTAATGCGAATGGGTGTAAGCCTCACTGCTCAGAAACACCCAGTGTTGACCACACTAAGAGACACGAAAGCGCAGGTAATGCCAGTTGGCGAAGTGGCGTTAAGCATCCCTAGTGGTACGCAAAGAGAGGTCGTGATGATATCATCTACATCCATACTGCTCCTCGTGGAGTAGATCCCGCATCCAACCAACCCTTTTTGACCAGGGAACGGGAGAATTCCCACTACCGCTGGCAGGCCAGCCGGGCCATGAGCGCGGTGGGATTGGGCTTCCCAAAAAGCGAGCCCTGGCCCGGGTCAGCATAGAATGGGGGGGACGGCCCTAATGTTGTGTTGGCCGGGTTGCGGGCAGATAAAAGCGGACGTGGGGACTTGGGTCGGGGCACAGCGTAACTAAGATAAGAGAGCCATTCCATTTAGGGCGAGACAGAATCGGTAGGCACAAGCGGTCTGCTGTCTGAGCTGATTAGTCAGACGACGACTACCGCACATATTATATTAGCCGCCTATCCCGGAATGGACTGGGATGGAATAGAAAGAACGCGAAGCAACAAGCAAGGGATGAGCGCTTTGTTGCTAAAGCGCATACGTTTTCTTGCTGGGTCGGTTTGTTTTTTGGGGGTGGGGCAATAAGCTTGCTTCTTCACAAGCTTATCCCCATCCCTTTCCTGTCCGTCCCGACTGGCAGCAGTTGGGTCTCCCCATCTCTCCTTAACTTCCCCGGTCTTTGGCCCGAGCTGTATGAGGCAGAAACTCGTCCCACGTACGGTTCAGAGGCTGAGCCCCACCCCTGCAATAATGGTGCAGCTTAGGTCAACTAATATGAATAAGATACAGTTCACTCAACGATTGCCTTTGGGTTCCGAACTCCATATGGGGAAGGAACGTTGTTGTTTGCGAGGTCTCGATCATTTACATGGACCCACTTCTCATTCCATTTGTGGGAATTTGATGATTTATAAACCATCCCCAACGAGCGAAAGGTTCATGTTTGAACATGATGAATCACTTCGTGCCGACCTATTGCCCATAAACTTTCCTGCCTCATATGAGAATGGAAAACTGGAAGATTTTCTGCATCGGTGGATGAAGAATCACGAACATAAGAATTTCAGGTTTAGCATGTTCCCAGAAAGAAGATACTTTTTTTCCATTCGAGAAACGAGGAGCACGACTGAAGTGGCTATACATACAAATCCATTTACGGATCTATATACTCCGATTGGAACTGGAAGTTCCAGAACTGGCGGCTGGTATACCACCATAATGAAATTGCCTTTTCTTTTTAGTATTCGGATAGTATTTCTGTTGGCTTCATCGGGGGGCTCGCGTAGTTTGTTACGTCAACTCCAAAAGGATAAGTTGCATTGGAATCGAGAAAGTTTCGTTCATAATTGCATAAAAGGAGTCAAAATAGTGGCTGCGGCGCATCGAGGGTCAACCTTGAATTGAATAACCTTTCGAGCCTTCCCCAATGGATCTCTATCCTCCTTTGAAACCAATAGAAGTTCACTGACCATCCCTGTTACACATAACCCAAGGTTGGATCGAGAGGAGAAGAATAGGACACTTGCTAGTATCATAACCTCTCGATGGAAGAATGATGAGGACATCACCACAAATGATACGGCCACACCTACGCATGGAGGAGATCAACAAGGAAAGGGATTCGCGCAGGCTGGATTCGGACTGTACGACAGCACCAACTTGTGACGGCCGCCACAACTTCATATGAACTCCGATTTGGGAGTTCTAGTACTTCACGGAAAGCTTATCAAGTCTACTTTCCAACGGATCCAGATTCATACTCATATCTGCTCAGAATCATCTGCAATTATTATTTTTTAGTGACGAGAGATTTTCTGTTTAAAGTGCTGCGTCACTGTTTTTGGGCCTTCGGCCCATGTATCAGTTGGGTCCATTAGGGACACATCCTAGGGTTAGAGAACGACCCCAACACCTTTGTGGTCATCCTCCCATCCTATTAATACCTTTAGAGCTGCCACAAACAGATTGGGTTTTGTTAGATTAAAGTTAGCGTCGCTACTTTGCCTTGTAATCCTGTGATCGGTTAGATCACCGGTTTGCTCGTCTTCGGAACCCCACCGTTTGTTCTCTTTGAGTTAACATTCATCTTTTATTCGCAAATTGAGTTGCTTGTTCATCTTGTTCTTGCTAGTTCTCGATTGCTTACAGGAACAATTACCTTTGTGGTTGGGCTGATCGTGCATCCGTCGAGATTGCGAACAGCCTCTGGAGTTGGTGTAACGATTGCTAAGCACAACGTCCCTGGACAGTTGTAGTCAGATCGCCAACGTCGCTCCATCCAATCGACTTATCTTCTCATCGAAAGATCGGGACACCCACGTTCACACCAGGTGGTATCAGAGCTCAAGGTTGCTCGGTGAGAGATTTTTTTTGTTTCGTAAATTTTTATTACCTACAGTCCAGAAGCCAAAAAAAATAGTAGATTAGACTACCAAGGTCCAACACAATTCGATCCTTTTACTAGTTCTGCTTAGTTTAAGTTTGTTGAGTTTTCTGTTGCATCATTGTGTCGAGTTGCTGGTCTTAGCGTCTAGTCGTTTAGAGTTTTGAGTCCTGTCACTGTTAACACCAAAATTTGGTACGGTTCGTTATCATGTTCGGTTAAGGAAAGAGGCTATATCAGCCGATGGAAGCTAATCCAGAAGAAGCCGAATTCGGGAAGGAATCGTGACGACTGCAGCATGGCAATTAAATATTTATCTATAAGTTAGGTAGCTTTAATGATTTTTAGGAAAACCTGATCTCATGTTTGATCAGGGCTTGTTAATTTTCCTTTTATAATTAGGGAACTCCTGTTTCGTATCCGATCAGGACTGTATCAACTTGGGGTATAAATACATATGCCCGGGGACCATGTAAATCATCTCACAATCAATACAACTTTGGCGCATCGCCACCTTTTCAACAGGTTCTTGCCTCTCGAGCCGGGCTGCATCGGTTACGTCCGAACTCCTGTGAGAGGGTAAGTCTCGTTACCCGACTACCTTATCGGCTAGGACTTCTCGGTTAGGTCCGATATTTTAACTGATCTACGGCAGCCGCTTACCACGGTGTATCTATTCTGTCTACGGCTGCATCAATTAAGTTTGATCTCTTAGGCCGAGTGGATATATCACATCACGCGTGCGTAGATTTATCAGCTTACTGGGTGTAATTTATCGTCAGTTTGTGCTGCATTGGTTGGGTCCGACCTACTAACTGCTAGTGATAAGTTATTCCTGCTAGGTTGATAGATTTTATGCAAGCGTCTTATCGAGATGTATAGCCGATAAGTTATCATATAGTCCATCACGATTGCATTAGATCCATCGGCTCATCGAGGTTCTTTTATCATTATTAATCTGTGCTGCATCAGTTAAGTTTGATCTACTAGATTGATAATGATAGTTTATTATCCTTGTTAAGCCGATGGGTGTTTATGCGATGTTTTATCGGAGTGCCTAGCCGATAAGTTATCTTTCAATAGATAAAGCTGACTGCATTATCTATTATTTTGATTATCTACACTATCATCGACTTTCCAGCCGATGCACATGTTCTATTGGCAGTCGGCTGGCTTATTATTTGCTTATATCATCATCGCTTTGTAGCCGATATACAAGTGCTATTGGCAATCGGCTGGTTTATTATCTGTTTATCATCATCAGTTTTCTAGCCGATGTACAAGTGTTATCGGCAATCGGCTAGAAGGAGTCTGTATCGGCCGATTGGTTCATTGATCTAATATTTTCTATCTCCTTGTCAATTGCGGGGTCAAATTGACTGGCACGCCTACGAACCTCAAATTTAAGACCTGCACTGGAGCTAAGCAGATCTCCCCGGCCTTCGCGTGTCTAGTGCACTGAACCATATCATCGGCTCGTTCTCGACGCTGCCAGTGATTTTCAGTGTCAACAGTCACGTGTTGGTCACTGTAGCGGTTGGTGTGTGTAAAAAAAGAAGAAAAAAAGAAAAGAAAAAAAGAAAAAAACAGTGTAACTTTTGAATATGACCTCCGATTGAGACGTTTCTTGACCCATTGGAAAGGGAACGGGAAGATAGGGTGGAAAATCTGGGGTTTTCAGATCCGCGTGAACCTCCAGGCACACGCGCGGCAGCTTTGACCCTAAAAAACTTCGTTTAGGCCCTCAAAGTGGGCCCCGCCCGTAAACCGAGGAAAAATCAAATTTCTCAGAATCTGCTCAAATTTGACAAGAATCTTTTACAAGTGATTCTAAGGCTCCCTGAGTAGATGGCATCCTTTTTCAAGCCCCTGAACTCCTTGTGCAGCGTCATCTAGTTTATTTCTGTGTGGTGTACCCGTTTGTGTTCTAGGCTCGTGTCTCTAGTACGGTCTAGCCTAGAACTAGCACGGTGCCAACTTTGAACGATTATTCAACCTGCTTTGACTAACGTGGTTCTAGTATTCCTTTGTTTACTTTCAGCCCTCCTATAGCTCCACCGGTTCGACTATCACTTGACAGGGTTTTAGCAACCAAGGCATCAATACATCAACTCCAGGGGTTTGCTCCAGTCTGACGGTTGCCATCACGTCATGTTAGCTTGGTAAGAATTGGTAAGAGCTTGTTTGAATAGGTTGAGAGTGAGGGACTTACACTAGCTACATTCTAGTAGTGTGTCGAGGAACTTTCTTGTGTATATTTGTCCTTGTTTTCCGTTTCTTTTTCCTAACCATGACAGGGATTGAAGAACAGAACGAGGGGGCGTCACATTCACCCCGAACTAGGGGAATCATACAACATTTTGCTACCCAAGTGAGGGTGCACATAGAAGGTCTTGAGGAAGATGTGCGTATCACCAATGAGCAGCTAGTTCATGTGGAGGCTACACAGATCGCGACCAACACCAAGCTCACGGCCCTAGAAGCTTCCATGGGCACCGTGAACACCGCCCTTGCTGATATCATGAGGCGTCTTGATGAGATCGCCCAAGCACCCTGGGTGGCACCTCTAGTGGTGCCCAATGTTGCTGCTGGCGGATATGGAGTCATGGGCAGTGAGGTGGGCGAACATGACTATACTGCTGACTCTGAGGAAGATCTGGACCAGCGACGGCTTAGATTCAACCACACCGGCATGGCTCCCCACCAGCCACGCCGTGAGGTACATAGCAATGATGAATCATTTGATAAGATAAAATTCACTATGCCTCCTTTTGATGGTAAATATGACCGGATGCTTATCTTTCGTGGGAGTTAGCAGTAGACCAAAAGTTTGCTTGCCATGATATTCTAGAAAATAAGAGGGTTAGAGCTGCTACTAGTGAGTTTACTAACTATGCTTCTATTTGGTGGAGTGAGTACCGTCGTACACATATGAATGATATACCACATAACTGGGATGGTTTGAAATGGATTATGCGTGCTAGATTTGTACCTTCATATTATGCACGTGATTTGTTAAATAAGCTACAACAATTGAAACAGGGTAATAAATGTGTGGAAGAATATTATCAAGAATTGCAAATAGGCATGTTGCGTTGTGGTTTAGTAGAGGATGAGGAGGCGGCTATGGTTAGGTTTTTGGGTGGTTTAGACTGAGAAATTTATGATATTCTTAGCTATAAAGAGTATAATAATATGACTCAATTGTTTCATTATGCTTGCAAAGCTGAAAGAGAAGTGCAAGGACGACGTACACACACAAAAGCTAACTTTTCTGCAGGGAGCGCTGCTGCCCCACTAAGCCGTACAGCTACACCGTTGCCCTCCAACAGCAAACCGCGGCCACAACCTACCACAGCACCACCACATGTTTCAGAGGCAACCAAAGGTTCTATACAAGCACCTACCCAGAGTGCTTCTTCAGTTGCTTCCACAGGACGAACAAGGGATGTTCAATGCCATCAATGCAAGGGTTTTGGACACTTACGAAGGGACTGCCCTAGCAAATGTGTTCTGATTTTTAAGGAGAATGGTGAGTATTCTTCCGCTAGTGATTTGGATGAGGATACACTTGCAGTGCTTGCAGCTAAAGATGCAGGAAGTGAAGAGGTGGAACATATTGGTGCTGAAGATGCCGAGTGCTATGAGAGTCTTCTTGTGCAGCGTGTGTTGAGTGCACAAATGGGCAAAGCGGAGCAGAATCAGCGGCACATGTTGTTTCAAACAAAGTGTGTCATCAAAGAGCGTTCTTGCCGCATGATTATTGATAGAGGTAGCTGCAACAACTTGGCCAGCAGTGACATGGTCGAGAAACTTGCAGTTAGTACCAAACCGCATCCACATCCATATCACATCCAATGGCTTAATAACAGCGATATGGCAAAGGTAACTAGACTGGTGCGAATTAATTTTTCTATTGGATCATATCGTGATGTTGTTGAATGTGATGTTGTGCCTATGCAAGCATGTGCTATTCTGCTAGGTAGACCGTGGCAATTTGATAGAGATTCAATGCATCATGGTAGATCAAATCAGTATTCTTTTCTGCACCATGATAAGAAAATTGTGCGACATCCTATGTCTCTAGAGGCTATTGTGCAAGATGATGTTGCCCAAAAACTTAAATTACAGGACCATGCTAACAGTGAGAAGAAATGATAAGAAACAAAACAAATTTATTTGCCCCAAGAAATATGAGATAACCTTGAAAGGAACATGCTTGCTTGCTACCCGCTCTGATGTTAATGAATTGATTGCTTCCACATCTGCTTGCTATGCTTTAGTATGCAAAGATGCTTTGATTTCACTTCACGATATACCGCGTTCTTTGCCCCTTGCTGTGTCTAACGTTTTGCAGGAGTATGAGGATGTTGTTCCAAAGGAGGTACTGTCGGGGCTACCACCGATGTGTGGGATTGAGCATTGCATCGATCTGATTCCCGGAGCTTCCCTACCCAACCATTTGAAGTCATATTTGGGCGAAGTAGATGAGCTTGAGTCGAGACGACTCAAATGCAAGTTGGGGGGGATGATGAGGACATCACCACCAATGATACGGCCACACCTACGCATGGAGGAGATCAACAAGGAAAGGGAGGAGATCACCAAGGAAAGGGATTCACGCAGGCTGGATTCGGACTGTACGACAGCACCAACTTGTGACGGCCGCCACGACTTCATACGAACTCCGATTTGGGAGTTCTAGTACTTCACGGAAAGCTTATCAAGTCACTATCCAACGGGTCCAGATTCATACTCATATCCAACGGGCCCAGAGATGTTCCATTCTAGACAGTGCGGGCGGCAAAGCGCCATTGTCAGCCACTTCCACTCTCCCACTAATACATTCAAGCACGAAGTTACCTCCAACTATTGGTAATGCTTGCATCAAGATATTCGTAGAGACTAGCTATAGCCTTTCCTTTGTGAGTCAGTGTCCTCATTAATTAGCCAATGAATTCACCACGCACCAGGACAGTAAGGAAGGATAGCTACATTTGTCATGCTTTCGTCATTACAAGGGAAGGGACCCTCCAGTTCATTCAATAAATACAATAGAGTTAGTAAACTTTCTCACTATGGTTTGCTTGGTCATGACCTTGTAAAACTAAGTACTAGGAAAGGTACAAGGCCTTAATCTTAAATCCGGTTACTTTTATACAAAAACTATATATTTTAATGGTAGAGGCAAAATCACTATAGTTGTATCAGTCAAATCATCTACAGCCGGTTAGACATTTTACTATACTCTATTTGCGAGGCTATTTGCCTTACTTACCAAGTAGGGGATGAGCTATTCATGAGAGTTTGGAGAGTCTATGTATCCATTAGTTTAGCGTATGTTTAGTTACTCGAGTAGTAGGGGAATACTTATAGCCTTAACATTACGAATATACTAGGATCAGTGTTGCCAATGAGATGGGTATCTCAATCAGTAGACAGAACCTTTATGTATTAGTCAATTCTTTCTATGTTTATTGGCCCCATAAAGAGAAAAGTGACAAAGAAAGCAGCCCTTAGACCAAAGCGCTTCAAGGTAGCTGATATGGAAAGAGTTAGTAATGCTTAATCTTGACATGTGACATATGCGCTTGGAGTAATGAAAGTGTTTGCTTATATGGCACTCCTATTTCAGTACTTTCTAAGCTGTTGTTGGTATAGTGAGGATTCCTTTTGAGCAGGTAGGAAGGTAGGAGTACTATGGGGATGAATGATTCCTTTCTTGATTCTGTGGTAGCAACTATGAGAGTGGAGAAGATAAAAGTTATGGACTTTCTTAATATGTCTAGGTTTCACGGTATTCTTATGATGAAACATATTATTGCCAATAGGCATGAATGAGTACTGAAGCTATTAAAGAAAAAAGTTGACGTTTATGAGTTTGAAGTTCTGATAGCCTGCCCGGTCTTTCCTACTTTTTTGATCTGGTGTGATCGACTTGTGGAGGGAAGTACTTAATACGTGTTTCAAGAACAACCCAAGGAAAGAAGACTGGTGAGATATGGAATGGAAAAGGTTGGAAAAAGGGGGAACTAAGAAAAGTGAAAGGCCATGCTTGTAGCTAAGAAATATACTTAATAACACGACCCCTTACTCAGTTTGCCTTACTCGAAAGAAGCACGAGCGTCACCCTAGCCAGCATTCTTTGGATTTAGTAGAATAAAATCCATCTTACTCTTAGTAGAGGTCAATTCAATGCTCTAATAAGCTTGCGAGAAGTTCAGTCTCTTTTTTAGTCTCTTTTCAGTTTTTAAGCAAGTGACCATAGGGCAATGGAAAGATCTGATACGGTGTTATAGGCCTTGTAGGTTGCAACTCCTTCTAAGATAATAAAACATAACCATGAGGGAGATTATGAATATGCCAAGCATATACATCTTAGGTCAGTAAGCTAAGGATAGACGAAATCCAGTAAGACAGCCAGAAGCAAACGAGTTCTCAAGTGGTGAGATAAAGCTTTGTATAGCAGCTGTCTTTTTCATATATACATATGTAGAATGGGCTATAGCGGAGGAGTTTTGAATTCGAAGAGCAGGCATATTGAGAATAAGCGAGTAGTTTGATTTCTTACCTCACTACTGTTTCAAGTGCTTTTGCCTTCTAGCAAGTGTGAGTTCCCCCTAGGTAGGGCTATAGACTAAAAGATATCTGTCAATGATAGAGCAGTAGATTTCTTTCTTTTAAGAGTTCTCTTGCTTGTTTTGATTCTGTTTATTGTATTCTTAAGTTCGTTCATCACCTTACCTTTCGTGTTGGGCTCCATCTAGGACTGTTGGTATATACATGGATCCTATTCTAGAACGCGTATCTACTACTTTCCCATCCAAGTAAGCCACGGTGAAGGAAGGTGAAATCTTGTCTAATATATATAAACTTTACCTTTGTTGAAATGGTTTTTTATAGTGTGCTTCTGACAAGGGTACTCAGGGCACTAGATTTGCTTGCTTGTACTAGAAGTTAACATCTTCATTACACGATGGTGAAACCTACTCTGGTGGGGTGTAGCCCCGAGAACATAGCTAGCCTAGAAAGATTGAAGTGAGAGATTTGCCGGGAAAAAAAGGTTTAGCGCTGCCTGGGTTGAGCCATTCCTAATAACTCATCCAGCTTGACTTGCTTTCATTAAGAGTAGTTCATTTCCTAAAAAGTGTAGCGAGTTTTCTACCTTTTCACATAACCGAGAAAAAAGGAAAAGTTACCCTACTACATGTATTAGCTAGTTTTGTCTAGTCAACATCTAACGCTCATTTCACTATGGGATTTTTTTACTCCGATTGCTTCTACTCTCTTACAGCTGGGTGGGCCTATAAGGAAGACTTTTCATAGATTGACTTTGGGCGGGCAAGTTGAACTATCCGGCTTCACTAACACAAGTAAGAACAAGTATAAAACTCCGTATTAAGGGCTGACTTTCCTTTTGACCTAGTTCTTAGCACTAGTGATTAGCACAAAGGAGGAGAGAAAAAAGGATTGAATAAGCGAGCACCAGCATTGACTTTCTTGCTTTAACTAACCTGACGCCAGGCCCTTTTGCTCTAGGCTCTACTCCTTGTCATTGATTTCTAGCTAGCTTTCCCACTCGCATAAAAGGAATGAATCGAGGGTATTTACTTGCATTTCTTTGTCCTACTTGGGCTTTAAGAAGAGAGGATTTATTAGCACGACGAGCAACGCATGCTAACCTGGGGATTGAATAGGATATCATAGAATGTAGCATATTGTCTGAACTTATAGGGTCTTTCCTATAATACTTTCCTTACACTAACTATACTCTTTTCTGCTCTTCAAGTAGGTGGCGTGGACGGTGTGTCCCTTGCCTATTCTTAAGTGACTTTGTTTGGATTCTGTTTATGTGTTTTTTTCTAGAATTGGTATGTTGCACTCATGTTCTGTAAAGTGTGCTAAAGTGGTATGTATGTGTGAATGTTTGGATCATATGCAAAGGGAAATGCAAGCAAATCTGTCAAGTCATTTCACAAAGCTAGGGGATGTGGTAGAAGAGGAATAGGCAAAGTGAACTGGCTAGTGAAGGTCTGTACTAGTAGAGCGGTCTGCATGCAGGATGTAGCAGGAGAAGAATCATCATCATAAGGGTATTCACTAGGTTGTGCCAGCCCAGTCAGCATCGGCAAATGCTTGAAGTGAGAGGGATGAAGTGAGAGGGAAGAAGCCGGAAGAAGAAGCGAGGTGACAGTGGGTAGCCTTGCTTGAGTCCTCTTCTACATCTTGAGTACTTCCCACTCCAATGAATCTAGTTTTGAGAATAGCTTTGATCCGGCCATGTAGAGCACTCATAGAGGTCCGGCTTCACGTCAGTAATCAACCACACCCATGCTGGAATTCAGTAGAGTCCCCACTCGCCAACCGCGATGTCTTGGTTGAGAGGCCCCACCTACCCATCTTCCCACTGTTTCACTGAGGTAGTACCATCCCCAATTCGCCACTTCTTCCCACAGCTAAGAAATTGGTTGAGGCAATCGACTTCAATCAGAGGAAGCACTTGTGCACATCAACTTAGGATATCCCCTCCGTTCTACACCAGATTATGCACTCACCTCTTGGGCCCATATAGGAAAGGAAGACGCCCTTTCAGTGCACGCCAAAGTAGCTTTGCCTAAAAGGCTTCGAAATACACAACTAGGTCCCTCATTCTCAGTCAGCCTTCACAAAGCGGTTTGCACACCTTGGACTGCTGGACAGATGTTCCGGCCTTTCTCCTAGACAATGCATCTGCCACCTTATTTTCAATGCCCCTAATATTCCACCTTTAAAAGTCCAAACTCACACTTGCTCATCTTAGCATGTAGCTGATTCCGCAGAAAAAGTGTTAGCTACAAGTGCTGTTGATGCTCCTTCAGTGTTTTACTGTAAAGAAGTATATCATCAAACCAACACAAATCTTCTGGGCACATCATTCATGAGTGCTTGAAACGTTGCAGGAGCTTTGTAAGCCCGCATCACATTGAATTCATAGTGACAGGGTTCTGAATGAAGTTTTGGGCTTGTCTTCCTCTCTCATCCTGATCTGATGATAGCCAGATCTTAAGTCAATCTTGCTGTAATATTTAGCACCACTCATCCAATAGGTCATCTATGTACCGGAATTGGGTATTTCTTCTTTACTATGGCATGCAGCTGCTGGTTTCAATGCGCATCCTCCATGTCCCATCCTTGTTCTTCACTAACAGCACAGGTGAAGCAAAGGGGCTAGTAGAGGGTTGTATCAGTGAATCCTTCAGGAATTCCTCAATTCTCAATCTCAGCCTTTTGCAGATGTTTGGGCTCAGTACCTTTGGGGGTATATAGTGATCATGAATTATTTTTGGGGGGTAAGGACTTAGGTTCTTGAAACACCTACTCTTAAGAGTTCAGTAGGGTTGAAATTGGATCAGAGATGTTAGGTTTACTAAGTTGACCATGCACCATTGAGCCATCATGCAGAACTAAGCTTGTTCTTCTTTAGCAATCAGCTCTTCTCCTTCCACCTGGTACAGCTTTCCTCCTCCCCTCTTGATTCCTTCCAGCACCACTTAAACACTGTCCTTAGTAAACTTTATAGTAGTTTAGTTTCTATCGTTGTTCATGGGCCTACTACTTTTCATCCAGTCTGTCCCCCATGTCATATGGGCCCAGTTCCATAACTCTAACATCTAACTATATCACATATGACGCCTCATCATACTCTGCTAATACATACATTATTTACACTTTCTGGGTGCAACGTGTCTTTCCTTTAGGAGTGAAATCAATTCACTCAGGAAAGAAGAGTAAGGAAGGAGATGCACTGAAACTTTATTTCAGCCACAGGTAATCCTTGTTACATGAATCACCCACGAACAGGTTTAGCCGTGTGCTGTATCGAGTTCTATTGCACTTCTAGTGAGTGAACGGTTGGGCGGAAGTCCAAAGCTTGGTTAGGATAGCATTTCTTACTTTTGCTATAGGCTGGCATCACAAGTCGAATGGGAAAGTGCACTCTTCCTTCGACCTAGCAAGAGGTCTCAGTTCTTCCTGTTGAAGCTGGTCTAGTATAGTAGGCGGAAATGCGAGCACTCACGGGCGAAGGAGGAAGTATCTCAAGCATGCATATAAAAAACTATAGAAAATTCGATATGCTGGATAGAAAACTTTAATCAGCAAAACTAAAATGCTGGTGAGTCATGTATTGAAATCCTCCCAGGAAACTTAGTTTTTGTGTTTACATATTGTCTGGCTGGTCTAGGGTTAGGAGAAGATTATGAGCTATGTACAACGTGGATGACAAGTGAGCACTAAGCTAGGTTGGTGGTCAATGGGATGAAATCTTTATGGATGTGTCCAGATAGAATAGCTTAAAAATTTATAGTTTTCATTGTGTTTTAGCAATTTAATAATATATTGGCATGGCATCAATGTCTAAAATTTAGATAAATGTTTGACAAAAAATAAAACCATGTGCTCACCAAAAAAGTAGTTTGGCCAACTGAACTTTCAATATCATTTGCATGGATACATCACAACAAACCAATAGCACCATTAAAACAAGTCCACTGCATGCATGCATGCAACTCCTAATCATCATGGGACTAAAACAAAAAAACACAAAGTGGCTAAGGTGGTTGAGTCATTGCTCTCAACAAAAGGGGCTGTTGAGACACACTTAAGAAAGTTCCTAGGCACAACAAATGAACATAGTTGCTGTTAGTTAAACAAAAAATAGAACCATGAAAACAACTAGCCACTGTGATGAGGATATCAACACAATCGATACGTCCACACCTACAAATGGAGAAGGTCAACAAGGAAAGGAAGGAGATCAACAAGGAAAGGGATTCGCGCAGGCTGGAATCGGACTATACGACAGCGCCAACTTGTGACGGCCGCCACGACTTCATACGAACTCCAATTTGGGAGTTCTAGTACTTCACGGAAAGCTTATCAAGTCTACTTTCCAACGGATCCATATTCATATTCATATCTACTCGGAATCATCCGCAATTATCATTTTAGTGATGAGAGGTTTTCTGTTTAAGGTGTTGCGTCACCGTTTTTTGGGCCAAAGGCCCATGTATCAAGTTGGGTCCATTAGGGATGTGTAGAGAATGACCCCAACACCCCTGTGGTCATCCTCCCATCCTATTAATACCTTTAGAGCCGCCACAAACAGATTGGGTTTTGTTAGATTAAAGTTAGCGTCGCTACTTTACCGTGTAATCCCGTGATCGGTTAGATCGCCGGTTTGCTCGTCTTTGAAACCCCCACCATTTGTTCTCTTGAGTTAAACCTTCATCTTTATTTCGCAAATTGAGTTGCTTGTTCATCTTGTTCTTGCTAGTTCTCGATTGCTTACAAGAACAATTACCCTCGTGGTTGGGCTGATCGTGTATCCGTCGAGATTGCGAACAGCCTCTGGAGTTGGTGTAACGATTGCTAAGGCGCAACGTCCCTGGACGGTTGTAGTCGGATCGCCAACGCCGCTCCATCCAATCGACCTACCCTCTCATCGAAAGATCGGGACACCCACGTTCACATCACGCTGTCACCAGTTTTTTTAGCTCCATCAACCCTGAGAAAGAAATGAGAATGTCTATCAAACCACTATTGTTTTCCTCTGCTCATTGTTTTCCACAAAGTCATATATAGGTGATCGGAGGCAGTCTATGTTCTCTACCTACACAATAACAAGATATTCTCCTGTGTGTCAAAAGAATTCGAGAGCGATGGTTTTATGGAGTTTTTATATTGGTCACTGAAAGGTGGGTCCATATCGGTCGGTTTGGATTGTGGGCCCACTTGTCATTGGGTGTTTATTGGATTTTTTGGTGAAATGGTTGTGACTATCTGTTCTTTTTTGTGTGGTATAGAGAAGTACAGAGAACAAAAGGTTGTGGTACCTAACATGCCTTTGTTTGGATCATCTTATGTTAAATTAATCAGTTGGCATTTTCTAAATAGTATTTAGCCCAATTGAACTGTTGGTCGGCACTCAAAAGTAATGGGGGTAGAGTTACCACGAAATACAAAAACAATGTTGCTGTAGCATTTATATAGTACTAGCACAGATGCGTACGAATGCAGCTAGAGGGTTCGAATTGAGAGGTCAATTTGATCCAGGCCTGCAAGCCCGAGGTAGAGTGTGTCACTGCCAAGCCCTTCGCCTGCTTTCTGCGTGTCAACCAGCTCTCCTGCCCATACCAAGCACCTCGTCATGTCTCCCTTTGATCTGCTGCTCCTCAGGTTGGCATAGGCGTATGTCACGCAGGACCAGTTGCTGCTGCACTCGGCAGCGCATGCATCGAACATTGTGTTCACGACGAGCATGAACTTGTCCGGGGACGCACAGCTAAGAAACGGTCGCCGCACTGCACAGCCTTTTTTTGCCGGCAGCCCCACGAGAACCTGCCGCTGTCCCCCTCCACCGTGCTCGTCGGCTCGAAGCCGGCGAGGCAGTTGCACATTGGGATAGCCTTCATCACAGTGCTGTCACAAGTAGCAGTATGGGCTGCAGTAGCCTTAGCGGTTGCAGTCCCATGTCGGCCACTCGCCGAGCACGGCCCACGCCGACGAGCTCTTGAGTAATGGATTAATTTCATATCTTAGTGGTACACATATTCAAAATTTTTAGATAAAAGATATCAAAAAAGTTCTCACTTTTGTTTGTTCTAGCTCCTTTGCATGGATTCTCTTCAAGTTTTTGGTAGAACTGAAAGTAAGTCAGCACTACACCTGGTCAGCATAAAGGAAAAAGAAGGAATGCAAATGAACATATGGAGCACAATGCCTTTAGGTGTATAATGTACCTCCTCCTTCTTCTCAGTAGGCTCCTGCAATCTAAAGCTAAAACCAGCGGCAGCAGCACTCTTGTGTTGAGCCGCTGCTCGGGGGAGTATTGGTACTCCTGCAAGAACAAATGAGCATGTTTCATGTTAATAATAACAACACATGACAAAGCATTGGTGGTGTTCTCGTTTGATCTGATATAAAACATCAACCATTTCAGGCTAAGCGAACACCAAACAATGCTATTATGAACTATTAGTGGAGTGGCAGTATCATTCTTTTTTTGGCAAGCATCACAACTTGGATGCACATTAATTGCAAGGTGCTAACTAAAGAACAACTGAAATTGCAATCTAGAAGGAAGAAAAGGATGGCCTAAATTGTTGGTTGGTGACAGAACTAACACTTACTCTTGGGCTCTAGAAGAAACATCATTTGAGTACACTGATCCAGATTTAACAGGCTATGTCAAAGAAAACTGTAGTTAATTTTTACTACATTGCAACTAAATTGACAAGCTTGGGATTGCAGAAGATCACTCAAGAATATGAGCTTTACCAAGGAGCGGTGAGCAGGAGGCATCCAAGCTGAATTCACATTTATCTCCATAGCCTGCCCTGTGATCCCATCCAAAAATAAGTAAATGCAACAGCAAACATCACCAACCCAAGCAAAGAACAAACTCTATACTAACCAGCAGCCTTCTCCAATCCATTGGACACAGCACCCTTCCCCTCCGACTTGGCTTGCTTTGGCATCACCGCCGTCACCACCGTGCCACCCTTGTTGGCAACCGCCCCTCTCGCCACACCAGGAAGGACGCCCTCTGTGACAACATAGGTTTTTTCCCCCGCTTTCGGACATCACTCAAGACACTAAACACAAAGGTTAAGCAAGTTTGCTAGTAAATGTACACACAAAATTTCAAGCTTTTCATAAAAAAGTGTATCATCACTTCAAAGATAGAAAAGCGAGTACAATTGCTTAACACTTCGATCAGACTCCAGAACATACAGAATTGTATCTACTATATGATTTGCAGGAAAACAGAGGGATGTATGTATATCACCTGCAGATTGTTGAATTCGTGAAATGTCTACTCTGGAAAATACAACGAACATGCATCAGATCCCATCACTCTTATACATTGCATGCAACCAGCAGAGCAATAGATAAATCTTAAAATTATCCTCGAAAATATTGTGCAAACATTTTGTAGCATCAAATCTTAACGGCATAGTACAAGCGGGAACTAGGATTAGTAACCTGATTTAGCGAGGTGTCATGATCAATTTGTTGCGTCTATGTCGTCTGCAGGCTTGAGATTGTGACAATGGCAGCAGGAACGCAGGCAGAACGGCGATGCGGCAGATGGCGAGCCCACTAGGGGCGTGACCTCGCCTTCAAGTGTTGGTGGCAGAAAAGCTAAGTTGTGATGCAGCTGAGGGTGATCGGGGTACGGCGAAGTGGACAACGCCTCTCGCTCGTATTGTGACCAGTCAAGGCCAGACGATGGAGGAAGGCCATTGTGCGACTTTTCCTTCACACGACGGGGGCATCTCACTTGCGGCGCCGCTGGACCAGTCGAGGACAGATGCTCGGGAGAACAGAACGTGCGCGCGATGGATGGCAGTGAACCACGAGACTTGTCGATGGCACAGGTGTGGACTGCGACGATGGTGGATGAGCACTACAATGGCGGTGGTGTCCAACCCTTGCGGGCGGCAGCAGGTGTGGTGAGGGGGAGGGGCACTGTGCGGTGAGGGACCGACGACAACTCGGCATCTGGTGGTGGGGTCTGCCGAGAGGAAGGGGAAGAGGGAGGAGGAGGGCGATCTAGATGAGTGATGAGGAGGAGGCCGATCGGCGGTGGCCCAATGGCTTGGCGGTGTGGCGACTAGTGGAGGGGTGGTGGAGGGTGAGGAGAGTGATCAGGAGGAGCTGGCATCTCAGTGGCTAGCGCAAGGAGTGGCGGAGAGGAGTGCAATAGAGAGGAGGGGAACGGGAGATCGAGATCTGAGGTGGCGGCAGCGGTTGTAGGCGAGGGATTTCCAGCAGATTCCAACAGCGGGTAGTGGGCGTAGGGGCACAGGAGGGGTGGAGGTGGTGGTTGCAGGAGGCGGCGATGGTGGTTGCAGACGGGGGATATCCGGCGGATTCAGGTGGCGGGCGGTGGGTGCAGGGGAGTAGGAGGGGGCGGCAGCGGTAGCTGCAAATGGTGGTGGCAGTGGTTTCAGACAGGGGATTTCCAGCAGCGAGCGCAGGGGAGCAGAGGGGGCGGCGTCGGTGGTTGAAGGAGGCGGCTGCGGTGGTTCAATCCAGTGACTCCGAATGCAAGGGGGATGGGCTGGGGAGCACGGGGCTAGGAACACAGGGGGAGGGGTGATTCATGAATCACGGTACGAGCGTGAGAGAAATCTGAGCCGTTGGATCTGAAACGGAGCAACGTGAGAGAAATCTGAGCCCTTGGAGGGAGAATCACCGCCACCACAAGGGTCTTTTTAAGCAGTATAGATTTGCTAAGGTGATAGTCAAAAATGATTAAATAGAATCAAATCAATGGAACCGAGTGGTAAATAATCACAGTTACTAGCTTTGTCCAAAAAGGCTTTATTTTTGTCCATCTCGCACATATCAATACAAGGAAGAAAAAATAGAAAACCTTCCACGTTAGCAAACTCCAATACAACTGTTCCTCACTTTAATAAACCCCAATGCAATGTTTCACACTTTTGCAAACTCCAATATATTAATTGCTAAAAATGATTTTTTTGGGATAATGAGATGTGAAAAAAAGTTATTTTGGGACGAAGGGAGTATCGAACAAGATGGTATTTTGGAGTGTGGCACTAAAGAGAGTAACAAAAAGTTAAAGAAAAAAGATTGGGCTGGACCATACTCATTAGTCAAATGGTCAACCAATACCGGCATCGACTTCACGGTTCACGCTTGCATTTAGGCGAGGGAACCAAAACTCACATACTCCAACAAACATCAAACAACCCTGGTGTTAGAGATTATTTCCATACATGTAATCTTTTCTCGTAGGCCCGTTGCTCTTCTTCCTATCTCATTCCGATTATGTTTCTATAAGTCGGTTATACGGAAAACTACCTTTACAGCACTTTGGAGCATTTTCTTAGCATGCCACACAACTCGCGAAAAATACAAATTTCACAACAAAGTGTGTCAAATCACTCCCACACGCACAAAAATACATTTAAAGGAGTTTGGAGCGTTTTCTTAACATGCCATACAACTCGCGAAAAATACAAGTTCACAAGCAATGGTGCCAAATCACTCCAATATTCACAAAACAATTTTTAGAGCACTTTGGAGCATTTTCTTAACATGCCACACAACTCACGAAAAATACAAAGTTCACAACAAATGTTGTCAAATCACTCCCATACGCACAAAAATACATTTAGAGAAGTTTGAAGCGTTTTCTTAACATGCCATACAACTCGTGAAAAATACAAGTTCGCAAGCAATTGTGTCAAATTACTCCAATATTCACAAAACAACCTTTAGATCACTTTGGAGCGTTTTCTTAACATGTTACACAACTCGCGAAAAATATAAGGTTCACAACAAAAGGTGTCAAATCACTCCCATACGCACAAAAATACATTGAGAGAAGTTTGGACTATTTCCATAAGATGCCACAGAACTAGTAAAAAATACAAGTTCATAACAAATGCTGTCAAATGACTCCCATATGCACAAAAGTACCTTTAGAGGAGTTTGGAGCATTTTCTTAACCTGCCATACAACTCGCAAAAAATACAAGTTCGCAACAAATGGTGTCAAATCACTCCCATATGCTCAAAAATACCGTTGAGCACTTCGGAGTGTTTTCTTAATATTCCACACAACTCGCGAAAGATACAAGTTCACAACAAATGGTGTCAAATCATGTCACACCTTGATTTTAGCCACACTAAATTATACCTGAGAAAATACCAAGAAAAATAAATTTAAAAAAGACAAAAGAATTAATTAAATGTGGAAATGCAAAATAATAAGCTACTATGGCTGGGAACATTTTTCCTATGTTCCCCTTGCCAAAATATTTAACTAGATATGAATTTTCTTTTTTAATAAATCGAAAATGAATTTTCGAAATTAAATTTGCTCTGGAACTTAATTTCCTCTGCTGCCTCCCGCTGACCCCACCTGCTCCCTACCGCTGCGCTTCGGGGCCCGCTCACACACGCCCACGCGCCCCGCTGATAGCCGGGCCCCTGTCAGCACTATCCCCTCCGCCGTCTGATTAGCGCCGCTTCCCACTCCCTTCGCTCGCCCGTGCCTGGTTCAAACGAGGGAAGACCGAGTCTGCCCCCACTCCCATGTTCTCCGGCATAGCCGCCCCCGTCTCACCTGCGAAATCGTTGCGCACGACCCCGTCGCCGCCGACCTCATTCCAGAGCACGATTGAGCCGTTACGGCCCCGATCTCGCTCGCCCGCGTGCATAAAAAGCTTCCTCACCTCCTCCTCTGTCTTTTCCCCCAGCATTTCGAGCCTCCCCGTGCCTTCAAACACCACCGCCACCGCGCACCCGAGCTTCCGCCGCCTTTCACCAACTCCAGCCAACATTCGCCGCCGTTCCAGACGCCGCCAAGCCGCACCGCCACAGCCACCGTCTCCGCCGTGCTAAAGAGCCCGTCGGCCGCCATTCCGTGGAAGCCGAACCCCGCCGGAACGCTTCGTCCTTGTGCACAGTGAGCTCCGGCCCTCTATCTCCTCTCCGGCCGGCCAATTCGGCTACGCCGTGCCTCCTTTCTCCGTCCTAACCCGTTTCCCGTCTTCCCCATCTTCCAGGACATCTCGGCCGTCGCTTCTTGCTCGTCCCGCCGCCGGTCTGAGCTCTGTTGCCGACGCCGTCCCGAAGTCGCCGCCTCTCCCGCCTCGCCGCCATCATCCCCGCATTGTCGCTCGTCGCCGCGAGCCGCCAATGAGACCCTTTGCCGTTTCCCTCGTCCCTCTCTGCTCCCCGCGTGCCCGCCGCCGCGCCGAGTGGTCGCCGCCGGTGACCATTGGGTCACGTGCGCACTGCCGCCTCCTGCTCGGGATGGCGGGCTATGGCCGCCGTTCCCAGGGGTCGTCCGATCCGCCTGGTGGCAGATCGGGGCCACCCATTGGTCGCCCGCGTGGTCGCCCGCATGGCCGCTGCGTTGGCGCCACTTGTGCACCATGTGGCGCACTCGTTTTCGGCTCGGTGGACACACCATCCTCCTGTGCGCCGCTAGCTGGTGGGGCCCGCCTGTCGGCGCCGGCTTCCCGGTCCAGTGACGCAATAAATCATTAATTGCGCAATAAATCATTAAGTGCGCAATAATCGTTAATTGCGCAATAAATTGTTTAGTAATTAGTTTTACATTGGAAATGACAGTAAAACTTCAATAATTCGTAACTAATTCATACGAACTCCGATTAAGTCCATTCAAATTTTATTAAATCCAGAAAAATATCAAGAAATCCATTAAAAATATTTCTTAGCTCATGTTTGCTTGCCCACATGTACTGTTTTAATTGTTTGTGTATTGCTTGTTATAGAATCCGATGTCGGTGACCCTCCATGTATTACGAGGTCGTAGCAGAGTACGTCGAGCCGGAGCAAGGCAAGTCGCACTATTATCTTGATCATTTTGTACCTATTTTCCACTTAAATTGCTTTTTTTACTTAAATAAACTGCATTATTTCAAATATTTCATGTGGATGGATTATAACTTATACAATGATAGGACTGTGCCTTATTTTGAAACCTGAAATCCTTGTCACCTGGGTAATAATATTGATTAGATTACTATTCTTAGAATGCTTAGCCATGCTTTAGCAACATAGCGTCACCTGGGAATTAAATATTATCTTTTTATATGATTCGACTCAATGTCGGAGAAAAAATGGAACTTTGGGATAGGTTAATGTTAAAATTACTAAAATTGGACCTAAATGGTGGCTGTGGGTGTATGGTTCTGCTTGTCGCACCCATGGCAATTAAGGACCAGGTCACGGGAAACCACTTGGGCAACTACACGTACTTTCCACAAGCCAGCGTGAGCAATTGGCTAGGCTTGTAGCGTTTCTTCTCCTCTCTCCTAGGCATCCGAATATGAGGGTGGGCGTGATGGAGTGGGTGCAGCCCGGGGGTAGGGTTGATCGGCTTCCGGATTCACTGTGGCGCAGGGGGGGTAGCCTAGGCCAATATGGTGTGCCCTGTCGGCAGGTGGCAATCTCAGCGTGGGTGTGGATGGTTAGGGAGAGGGTTGCTGTGAACGGTCCTGTCACCAGCCTCTCACGGGGCATCTTGGTGATGCACTGACACACAGGAACGGGTGTGTGGGGCTGTGTCTTGTGGATACAGTTTACACCTCTGATCCGGAGAGTAAATCTATGGTCGAATAGTCGCGCCCACGGTTTATGGCACATTGGTCAAGACTCACCATGATTAGTCTCACATTTAGATAATTAATTTGACTTTATGAAACTAGTATGGTTCGAGGTGGAAGGTGTGCAGTCCGGTCAACGTGGTGTTAATGTTGATTGGGGCCGGTTAACATGGGTGTAACGTTAATTGGTGGAGACTGGTGAGCGTAGTGTAAACGCTATTTGGTGACGCCTTGGTGGACGTGGTGTAGCGTTCATCAGTGCGGCCTGGGTCAACATGGTGTAACGTTGATCAGGAGAGACTGGTCAGTGTGGTGTAACGCTGATCAGTGGAGTTCTGGCTAACGTGGTGTAACGTTATAGTGGAGTCCGGTTAACGGTGTAATGGTAACCGTGAGGAGTCTAGTGAATGTGGTGTAACATTCATCAGTCGGAGACTGGTCAACGTGGTTGTAACGTTGATCAGTTTAAGAGGTGGTTGGGCCTAGTTCACGTGGGTAGCATGAATCGGCGGAGAATTAATATTGTTAATTAATCAACCTTTTCCGTTTGTGAACTACTACTGTTTTGCAACTGCTCTTACGCAAAACAAACCCTAGCCCATCTTTGTTCTTCTCATGCATATGCATAATTGTGGTGTGATTTGTTGAGTACTGTGGGTGGTACTCAGCCTTGCTCCCTTTTCCCCCTCTCAGTGTTGGAGAACGCGTCGACGAGATTTGCCCTGAGAAATAGTTGGTTTCGCGTTTGAGTGCTTGTAGGAATGACTTACTCTGGCTGGCCAATTATAGACTTTACCTCTTTCACTGTTTTTTAATATAATTTTTTACTCTGTTGTAGTAAGACACGTCGTATGGAACGGTGATTGCAACTGGATGTTTGACCCATGGCTTTCCTGACAGGGTGAAATATAATACATCATGCATGTTTAGAAGTTCGGTGTATGGTTAAGTTTCTGGCGTGTACAAGTTGGTATCAGAGCCGAGCTTGACCCGTAGGACCAGCCAAATGGGAAACCCTAAAGAGCCCCTCTGCAAATTCTGCACTTGCATATGCTTCTCACATTTGGAGTTATTTGGGCGAAAGTGGGAATTTCAGCTTATGAGTCGTCCAAGTGATCCTTTGTCCAAGTCCGATAAGAACAAATCTAGACAACCGCAGATGAAAGGGAAACGACCCGATCATCCCACACCTGCAGATTTTTTCATCCCACCCTCGAAGGCAGTACGTTTTCCACAAATTCCGTTGAGTGTTTTTCAATTTTTAGGTATATGCATCATATAATTGACATGAATCTCTCCGTGTCGCGTTACTCTCTAGAAGAAGGCTCTGAGAAGGTCTCGATAAAGAATAATGGGTGGTTTGAATTCAGCCTATTGTCCCACTTATAAGCCGCACGTAAAACGTAATGTCAGTAGCGCGTGGTTGAATAAGAATTAACTATAGAACTGAAAATGGATGCTATTTGATTTTAGGAGATACTGTCCATATAAAAATGTTTTAACAAAACCAGGCGAGCCATGCCGTTATGAGTTGGGAGAAGGCGTGCTCACGGGAAATGATGGGAGGAATAAGGTCAGCCTTATAGGCGGAAACGAATGGGGTGTAAGGTGCCAGTGTGGCGTAACGCTGCAAGTACCTCATCCTAGTCACATTTATCATCTCGTACCGGTTGGATACTAGGTTAGCTAACACTTCCGATTGCCTCTTTCCTCTAAGGCTCCTTGGACCTGTCAGGACAAGAAAAACGGTATGTAATAGAAAAAACACCATCAATGTGTGAACGAGGATTGAAATACATGGGGACAATAAAACATGGTGTTTGGAACAAAAGGAATGCCTAAACCACGGGAATGTTTTCTAAGCCAATCACATTAAATTACAAACTTGCTTATGTTGTTCTTAATTATATTCACTTAAAATTTAAGCTCATGGAAAACATAGGTCTAGTAGATGGTTAAGGTGTGTTCGGGAGCTTCGCGTGTGTTGCGGCTTGGATAGAGCCGCATGCAAAACAGAAACGCCATTATGCACTAAATGATGTATTAAGTATTAACTATTAGAAATTTGAAAAATATGATCTATTTGATTTTTTTTGTAAGAGGGGGACCCACTTGGTCATATAGATTTTTTTTTAAAAAAAGCCACAGTTTGCGGAGTTCGACGAAGCGGACTTACGAGAAACCGAGGAAATATGGCATTAAGCCACGCGCGACAGTGCAGGGGAATAGAGGGCCTAATTTCTATGTTTGTGTTCCTACAATATATGGCAGAGAGAAATTTTTCCTCGCTCCAAATGAGTGACATAGTTCATCAATTGATCTATAGAATTTGGAATCCCTCCCACTTTTCCTTACAAAAATCCTAACAACGAGGAGCCCTAGGACCTTTTAGCGAGAATCTCTTTTCTAAATATAAGTTCAGAGGCCCGCTGCTTTCCTATGTCACCCAAACATGTGGTCCCATACGATGGATTTAAAACCCGTTGAAACCCTTTCTTATCCTAGATTCTGGTACAATTGGAACCCTTGGCTCTTATCTCACGTGCCCGCTCCCAAGTCTCCAACCTTCCCTCTCGCTCTCGGCAGGCCGGGCCTCCATCGTCCCTGCTCCTCTCGCAGGCGGCAGCGGCCGCACCCCGATGCTCTCTCGCCCTCCCGCCCTGTTCCGGCAGGCTGGCTATCCGCGCCTATGCGCTGCCGGGCAGTGTCGGTCGGCGCCTCCAGAGCAGAGCACTCTGGTGCTCCGACGCATGCCACCGCACATCCGCAGGGCCAGCGTCGGCTGGGCCAACTGACGTCTGGATGAGGAAACGGGGTTCCCAATCTTCCTGTCGGAGATAGATAGCTTCGTTTTTGGTGGTAACGCGACACACCGATCCGGCGGGCTTCAGATCAGAAGATGCCCGATTCCCTGCAACCTTCAAGCACCAGCGATTTCCTCATGGTTAATCACACCGTTCCAACATCCGTATATGACCTCAGACCAAGAAGGCACTTATCCCTGCCTTTGCAGAGAACGAGCACAGAACCACAAGGCCAAGAACCCGAAAGTACCCTATCTCATTAAAAGTGACTATGTCAGCATTAGACATGAATGATTAAAGACACTCGAATGTTAGGCGGTTTCGACACACCGTATGACTTGGCGACTGATTCTTCAAATAGCAGTAATATGTATCTACAAGTGCAAAACCCACGCTCCTTTAAACGAATGCTACGGACTACTGTATATTATAGGAGGTTGGGACCGTCACCGAGGTTTTCCGCTAGGGGACGCGTCCCCCTTCAGCTCCTCGCCCCACAACACAAATGGTCTCAGAGGGCCCAAAGGCCACAGGACTCGGACTTGCGAAGAAGGTACGTGTCTATATATTTTGTCGGTATTCCCTAATCAGTTCTCAGTGGGAGGATGTTTGAGTGAGGATCCTAAAATCCATCTGACAAGAACTCTTATCAGCTTAACTCCTAATTTCACAAGATACTCACATGGGCCCCGAGCAGTTAATTTCCCTTCGTGGATCAATGCGGGGCTAGGTCACGTGTTCGGAATTCCTTGCGGTCAAGGGAGCGCCCAATATCGCGAGGCCGAATCCGAATCCAAAAACAGTACACCAACTTCATTTTCTTGCCTCGATGGACCGCAAAACTGAGGCATGGTGTCGGTTCTCAGAAGCTACGTTGGAAAAGTTGGTGTGGTCGCCATATCATACTTTCATTTGATACTCCGATGTATTCGTGTTGCACATCGCGTCCTTTCACTCTTTTCACCCATAGCAAGTATTCTCTTGCATAAACCGAGAACACCACAAAATATTTTATGGTTCGGATCTGTTCAGAAAATAACCCATAAATCTGTCTCACTATACGACAAGTGTATGCGACTCTTTGGTTTGCACTGAATTTGACTATAAGTAGCATATGTTCATATCTGAGCAGTGATGTTCCCATCCATGCCTCGACACTTCTGATTTTTTAGTAAAACCTGTCCCTTTTCACCCTCTGCATTAAGCTTGATGCAAGCAATATCTTATATCTTTTCACAATATTCGGGTTGATTCTTCAAGTTATGTGGTTTGTGGTCATAATGGTTTGCTTCTTGTAAAAATATTTTAAACACGAGATACCTCTTGTTGTTAGTGTTGTGCAGATTGCAGCAACACTCCTCCTTCTTGCATAATCCACACCGCAAGGCTACATTTTAAACAGCTTATGAGGAACCCTGCATCAGCATAAAGAAATATCTACTACTCTCTAAGCTTAGTCCTCTGAACCACGACGTCCTGTCATTATCGACAATGGGACGGCTCTAACTTAAAATGTTCCGATTACAAAGATATCTTATACTCCTTAATGCCATTATATCTCTGCGCTTTATTCTTCATAATGCCATATAAACTATGAAAAAATCACCATGGACAAAGGACATGGCAAATCGAGAATCTATCCACAAAAATGTTCTTTGTCTAAAAAATTGAGGGGACAAAGTATATCATCAAATTGAAGTTTTGGGATAGCCCAAGTACTCTTAAATGAATCGATTAACAATTCGTAAATATGTTCTCTTACATTCTCGCCTCAGCCAATAATGAACAACACTGTCTAAAATCAGCCACATTGTGGTTCAACACATTACTAACATGTTCATTCACGAGTTTGTGGCATAGATATAAGTGAAGGCATTAGCATAACCCATTCATTTATCACAAGGATTAAATAGCTCCAAATCATCATCCATGACAAAGGTTGAATTTAAGACGAGAGCACCGGACGGAAGAATGTCACAGGTTTCAGTTGGCGGGCCAATAGGCGTGACGTACGTGCGCTTGAGGGTGTGAGTCGATGCTCGCTGTATTGTTGCTGCTCCGCTCCGTTGCTGTTGTCGGCCCTGTAATTGCTTGTTCTGCACGCATAAGCAAGCATGGATTACAAACTTGTTCGGTCAGTGTAAGTAAATCTTGGTATAATCACAATATACACTGAATACTTTTCACTCGCCTTCTCTAATTCCTACCGTTACAAAAGACGACACCACATAAATCACTCATCCTCCGGTATCCTTCTACACTTCCCACAATCGTATCATGCCCTTTTCTCAGACCCTGTCATAATTTAAATTCCTGGACAGACAATAATGTTCCCATGATCTAATGCGCTGCAGATATTCAATTACAGACAAATGCACATTTAGCAAAGAAGGAGGAATAAAGCATCACGCTATTGTTCTTTGAGCCGAGATATCTCTCATGACTCGGGTATTAGGTGCAAAGTAAGCTAGTTCTTGACCACCAGATTATAGCAAAAATCTTATAAAGATTCCACTCTGTGGCTTCCCAATTTCTAACCTTATGTTGATTACAGAGATAACAAGTGTGAAGCAAATTTTTGTTCTACATTTCATCTCCCAATCCAGATATATTCCTCAGGACATCATATTTATTCACTAAAACCAAGATGTTGGTAAATCTGGGATCATGACATTAAGGAAATCATCAAATAATCTCAACAAAATAACCACGATTAGCGCTAGTTACCGTCCACATACCGGTGTGCGTATTTCGGGTAAGAAATCTTTTAGATCGTCGAGTGTCTCGCGCGTCAAGCCTCGCATCAACAGGGACCAATCAGTCACCAGATATATAGACACACAACAATACAGATAACAAAGAAGAAGATCAGTCGTCTTCTCGTCCTTTGTGTCTACATCGTTGCGGTAAAGTTAGCTGGCCAAGGGATATGAACCTCAAGCAGTGTATTAACCGTTCACTAAATAAAGATCCTGGTCGATGTGAGGACCACTGCGCGAGTCGCAACGCCTCTACAAGCGAATGTGGCGACGTCTCTATCAATGGGACCGTTCTGACTACGCCGTGAGCTTGGCCAACCTCCGCTAGCATTCTGCTCCTTCAGTCCTGCAAGTCACTTTTCTAAAAGCAGCGGCTCCGTCGTTTGGCAATGGTTAGTTAGAAATAATAAGCCCCTATAAAACTATTATGGGGTGCGGTGGAATCACACCTCCAACTCACGTCTTACCGAGGTCTCTTACCAAACGTTTCTTACCAAACACATAGCACGTGGATGTGAACCCAGGCCGGACCACTAGTTCTGTATGGAGATACCTGTGAGGAAGTGGCACAGAGGTTGCAAGGAATCCTTATTCATGACTGATCTGTATAATAGGAGATAATGTGGTAGTGCTTGGAAGCACACAAAAACCACTCAACAACGGACGTCTGCGCTGATCAGATGCAAAGCTATGGACACGCAGAGATGTTGTAGAAAGTCTTGTTAAGGCCACAGCAAAGAGAAAAAATATGATATTTGTTGCGGCAACACACATGTACCTAGTAACAGATAGTGCACAACTGCTTAGAACTTATTCAAGCCGCATAAGAAGTACCTGTATCTCGTGGGCGTGGCCTAAAGTCTTCAAGTACAGGATTGTGTGTGACAAACAACAGAGGGGTGGTGGAAATAAGGATGATGAGCAGCAAAAAGTTACCAGAAACAAGGCAGCAAGACAGCACACGATAACACACTCAACTTGTGAGGTTGTTCTTCTATGTGCTCCTGCTAAAATTATTGTCCTCTTCTTCGGTCCCCTCTCTTAATTGTTTCTCTTTTTGGGAACAATGTCATTGTTTATGGGAAAATATGACATTATTTCTTTTTTATATGATATTGATTCTTTTCTAATTAGCTTAGGCGACGCACACCAGACT
>RYFJ01001003.1:0-15528 GCA_003991445.1 Oryza meyeriana var. granulata
CATAAGTATATTATTAACTTATTTTAGGGTGTGACAGCGGGGTTAGAACCCTGTTTGCCAGCCAGCGTCCGATGCCAACGGAGCAAGGAGATGAAGAGGCATGCGGCGGCGCACTCTCCACAGCCTCTCAATCATACGAACGGCGTGTTGCTCGCCCCGACGATACAGCAAGATGGGCTTCGCACGGTGGGACCTCTGCCGGAGGCCGATGGACCTGCTCGCCGTCGCCGGGGGGCCCGCCCTCCTCCGGATCTACCCCGACGCCGCCACGTGGGTCCTGTCAACCATTCGCCATGGGAAGCCAGTGGGCACTGGTGAATCCCGCCTCCCGGTGGTGGATAAGGCCGGCGGGAACGCGCGTTTTCTTCTAGATCCTCTCCTCCACGTCTGGGAAAAAGACCACCGCCTCGACAGCGTGCAGGACTAGCCCCACCCAGGGGCCATGCCCGGGCCTCCCCAGGACCATGCCGCCGTCGCCGCCTCCCCCGGATCTCGCCGCCCGTCGCGTCTGCTCGCGGGAGTCCTCCGCCACCTCGCCGCCGCCCAAAGCCTCGCCTCCATTCGCGCGGCTTACCTGCCTGTGCGCCAGATCCAAACAGTTAGCCACAACTCCGCGGGACGGGGCGAGCGCCTGATCGCGTCGGAGGCGGAGGCGGAGGCGAGGTCGCCGTTGCCGCCCGGCCTGTTGCTCCAACCGCCGTCGAGGAAGAGGATCGGGATCGGAGGCCAGATTAAGGAGACGTTGCATCGGCGCGCATGGTTGGGCTCGATCCTCCCCCACCTCCAGGGATCTTCATCTGGCCGCGCTCCACCAGCTTCAGGTGCCGCATGCCCCCTTGCTCTACCCATCGTCGGCTCCCATCCGCCGCCACCGTGCACCTCACAGCCTGTGCCAACCACGATTCGGATTTAAATCGAACCAAAAGAGGGAAAGTGTAGGGGTGGGTGGTATTGCGCGGTTAGAAAAAAGTATATATAGAAGGGCATAGTGAGTAAAAAATTACTTGCTGGGTGGGTGTGGGCTGTGCATCCGTGCAGGGAAATTGGGGTTGGACCTCGGAGGCGGCGTTTGGTTAGCTCTTAGAACGCGCAGGCGCTCTGTACTATATTCATATATAATAATGATATAAATATATGGTTAATCAGAGTACAGTTACTTACAATACCTCATTCCCTTTTCTTCTTTGGAGAAGTTGGGGAAATGTCAGGGTACACAGCAAGGATCAACTGGTAAGTGGTCCGTGAAAAAACAACAGATAGTTGTGTCGATTGAGGAATGGAAAAATTGGAAAACAATATACTGCATTCCTCTAATTCCAATCCGCTTAACACGATAATTTCTACCAAAGCACAGGTTGACCTCAACCGTTGTAGTAACTGCCTATGTAGTACCAGAATTTCCAGACACAGATTTATCTACCATTACACCTCCGAAATTGATGCAAAAATAATGTAAAAGCTAATCACAAACCCAGCCAAGCTGACGAGATACTGGTTAGGAATAGGGGCCCTAGAAAAACGTGGAGGAAAAAATGAAAGACGCTACAGTAACAATAGAACATAGATTGTTCACTGGTGTATAAATCTGAGAGGCTAGTTTCTCAACGGAAACAAGCAAGGAAAGCAATCCGAAACTATAGTACGACGAAATGATATGATACATCGGATAAAAAAAGGGTGCTCAGTGTCCTGGCAACAGAGTTTTTGCTGCCTCCTCAGATGACGGTTTTGCTCTTGTCGTTGTATCGGCACATAGATGCCTTCTCCTTGAGTTCTTGGAATGCCCGCATGGTGTCACGTCGAACCCGCCTGCAAACTGCAGCAAACGAGGAGTATGAATTCATTAATTTTGAAGTTGCGTCTTGGAACAAAACGTAAGCATATTCTTTTTAGAAATTATACCATGTCTGGCTTAAGCATTTTAGCAAGTAAACAAATCATAATATATATATACCTGGTGAACCCTGAAGGCGAATCGCACTCCTTGAAGCATTAGTTCTTCCGTCAGGGCACCTTTTATGGCTTCAGTTCAGAAGAGACCGCTTCAAGTACTTTATCTGCCAACTTCACCGACTGGAGTTTGATCTGTACATCACAGGTTACATTTATGAGTAATCATAATACGTACCGTTTTATCATGCATTTTTTACCGATAAGAACAAATCACAGATATGCCCAAATTACTTGTCCATGTATCAAATGGACAGCATTCAGAGAAAGTCGAATTCATTTATAGCAATCCAATATTCTTACGAAAATAATACAGGCAAGCATGACTAGACCTAACTGGATACAGAATCAGCAGTCAAATGCAAGAAAGGACATTGCTTCCATTCGTTAGCTTCAAATATTAGGATAGGAGGTGTCAAACGTCAGAACAGACCGAGCACTCTCTGAATGCGATTGATGAGGTGTGTATTTAAGTTTATATTCCTTTTATCAATTTGAATTGTAAATGCAAGGGACTTCATTTGCAATTCACAAATTGATAGGAAATTTACAAACTTCACAATAGTTCATATTGTGTCTTCTACAAGTCTACAACAATATGATGCGCACAGGTGCAGAATTGTCCAGATTAACCAATGCATGCTCACAGATACATGAGGGAAATCTGACACCTGAGCGGCCAGGAGCCCCATCTTTCAGTATACGTACGATCAGTAAAATGCTTAACTTATTCAAGCCAACGTGACAATTTTTCGTTTTAGAAACCTTAAACAAAGTAGTGCAGAAAGAACAACCATCCAGTTGTCAGATGTTCGCGCTACTACCATCAAACGAAGTGACAAGGCCTGTAGATCTCAAGATCAAAACGGTATCCAAGAAATTTTCAGACTAATAGCTTAGCTTCCCTGTGAGGCTCCACATCCTGCCGAACACAGGTAGCAAATCCACACAACAACCACACGGTGCAACTGGACATAGAAATGACGAAACATCCTCAGCCTGAGCCAAGTAGCCAACGCTGACAAATCCGGATCGGCTGTGCTGTTCCGGTAGACGCACTTACGCTGCGCAGGACGACCCGGCTGTCGAGGCGTAATGGGCCTTGTTCTCTAGCTGTTGTACCGTAGGGCATGGCGAGGCGAGAACAAGGCAAGCTCACGAGATGCAACCCACAAGGTCACGTGCACGTACGCCACCGCGCCCACGCCCACGCCCACGACCACGACCGTACGCCGTATCACCAACGGAGGAGGCGCGAAAAACGCCACGCCTTCTCCGCCCCGCGGCCCCCGGGTCCCAGCCGTGGTCGCGGCCGAAGCCACGGCACCTAGAATTTCCTTTTCCGCTGTACCACCGCGAGCGCGCCTCGTGCACGCATGTGAACGGACGACCAAACGCTCGTCACGATCACGCGCGCGCGGGGCGGGGGGATGGGTCTAGCTACGGTGCGAATCCTATGTGCGCGCCAAATTAAGTTGTATCTCGGCGTGAACCGCCAAATTTAGTGGCACGACAATGTGCCGGGGCTAGCAAGTTAGTTACCTGGCTCACGATGCCGGTGTCCTGCTGCATCCACTCGCACGGGATCTGGAACCGGCTGTACCTGCCCGTGGCGCCGTCCCGGACGCGGGCGAGGTTGTAGACGCCATGCTCCAGCCTGCAATGCAATTTGGCCGCATCGACGGCCGCAACATACTCGTGAGCTAGCTGAGCTAGCTAGGGGCAACTAAATTGAGCTGCATACCACATACTGCAGGTACAGCGGCTTACTTCTCGAAGAGCGCCTGCATCTTCTTGAGCGCGGCGACGCAGGGCTGGCGCGCGTCGTCGTGGAACGACGAGGCCTCCACCTCCAGCTTCTTGAGGTCGCAGTAGCCGAACGCGGCCTCGCGGAGCGCGTCCGCCTTGTGCTCCGGCCACTCGAAGTGCTTCAGCACCGCGCGCTCGTCCACCTGCACGCACGGGCGGCACGGGTTAGTTTCAGCGTCGTAGCGAACGGCCGCTCGTGACCGTTCCACGCGCGCGCACAGTGCGTACCAGGCGAGACAGCTCGTTGTCGAGCCACTTGACGAAGGTGACCACGTCCTCGATGTCGACGAACGCCGCGCCCTCGACCTCCTTGATCAGGAACCGGATGAAGTCGCCCTGCCTCTCCACGTCCGACTTGATCTGCAGTGCACCAGAAAACCCTTCACTGAATCTTTTTCTTCTTTACTGTTCAATCTGACTGTAGTTGCACGATTAAATTCAGTTGGAAAGAGACAGTTACACGGTCACAATAATACCCGGATTAATTCGAGGCCGTAATAAGTTGCAAATCTAATATCGATTTAGCTAGGCAAAACCGGTACCACGCTTTGAATGCGACATTCACTGCGTTTGCACTTGGCCCCACGGTGCCAATCTGACACGGACACTCCGGACTCCGCGCATGCAGCTGTTCCTGTCAGCACCGCCACCAAATTCGCGTCCTGCAGATAGATGATCGGCAGCCGCGCCCGTGCTAACAGAGCCACCACCACCAGTGTGTACTCCCTCTTCTCATAATATAAGAAATATACTATTTTTATAAAAGTTAAAGAAAGTAACAAAAGAATAAATCATAGATTTATTATTAATTAAACGTTTGATTTTTTTATTATGTCAAATAACAACGTCGGCCGTTGAATGGAACTTTAAGATTCGGGACTAGGAAAGCTGAGTTCTAAGTTGTATTTTAATTTATTATGGTTGCACTTTTAAATTGTTATAATTGTTATTATCGATTTATATAACTTTAGTTATAAATTTATGTCATTCAGTCATAAATATATACAACTACATCTTAATAGTTCGTATGTTAATTTTTGGATGTAGAAAAAATTATTTGATGATTTATTTTTTTTCAACGTTTGACTAATATGTGTATAAATAAACTAGTATGAAAGATAAAATGTAAGAAATAAATATAAAAGTTGTGAAGAATAAATTAATATAAAAATTGATAGCTGAAGAATAGAATAATATCTCGGGATTTTAAAATTTTTTATATTTCAAAATAAGTTAGAAGGACAAAATATAGGACGAGAGGGGTAATAATCGAAGGTCGCTCTTGTTTTTTTTTTTTGGCATGGTGTGTGTACCGGCAAGAACGGCAGCATGGCGTATGCAGGCTCACCAATAACTATCGTCGCTGTGCAACCTAATCACTTGTACACATGTACTCTCTCGCCATGATTGCAGAGAATGACCCCTCCAACCAACATGAACCACTACTACTACCACCACCACCTGTTACGTGACTGTCTCACGAAGCAACGTTGAACGCTTAAGCTTGCTTTACTAGCAGTATAATGTTACTTCAAGACTATGCGATCTCTTCACTAGCGAAAATTAAATGCGATTTTTCATGTGCGGTTGGGAAGAACAGAAGGAATAATTACGCACCGCGAGGAGGTGAGCCGATCGATTCTCGATTTCGCCGATCATGTCCCTCGCCGCGGCCACTCCGCCGCCGTTGCGGTTCGCCTCCGCGCTCCCGTCCTTGATCTTGAATCCCTCCGCATCAGTGATGGTAGAACTCTACCACCTCAGGCACTCTCGTCACGCGCGGTCCCGACGCTGCCGGCGAAGTTGCCCCCGACGTTCTCCGAGCCGGGGGAGGAGGCGGAGGCGGCGGCGGTGGCGCGGCTGGGCGGCCGCAAACGCTGAGTGCTGGCATTGGCGGTGGTGGAGGTATCGGCGGTAGCTTCGAGAGCTCCGGCTTTCGGTTTCTTGGCGTGGCCGCGGTGTCCGACGACGAGCAGGAGTACGTTGGTGAAGTCGAGGTGGAGGAAGACGGCGAGGGCGCCGAGGTGCTCGGAGGCGACGCGCGCGACGAGGCAGAGTAGGCTTTGGACTTGAATGCCGCAGGTGGCATTGGCGGCGGGGGCGGTGGAATGGGCGGTCCACGTTGAACTAAATTCGCGAGATTGGCTGCGGCACTAGAGCTCTCGGGTTGCTCGTGAGAAACCGAAGCCGTCGACGAGCAGTCGTCAGCGTCAGCCGCAGCCGCTTCCTGTTGCTTCTTCAGCTCTTCCATTTCCTTCTCCATGTGCACAATCCTCTGTTTCCTACTCGTCACCTCCAGCACGGCGGCGTCGAGCTCGACACACAGCCGCATGTTCTCGGACTCCAGCCGCGCGGCGGTCTCCTTGCATTTCTCGAGCTCGCTGCTCTTCGCGGCGAGCTCCGCCTCCAAGAAGGGGACGATGGCGACGGTCTCCTTCAGTATCTTCTGCTCCAGCAGCTCGACGCGGAGGCGGGACTCCCTCTCCTGGAGCTGCTCGATGGCGCGCAGCAGCTCGGCGACCTCCGGTGGGGCGCGCCGCCGGCTGCACCTGAGCGAAGAGCGCGGGAAGTGCACGCCGAAGGACGCGCGAAGGAGACCGGCTTGGACGACGAGCCGGCCGGCGCCGGGGAACCAGACGACGACGCTCGGCCAGGAGTCTCCGGCGTCCGCCCAACGTGAGCCGCCGTGGGCGCTGGCGACTTGGTCGTCTTGGGGCTGCGCTGGAAGCCCATGGCCGCCTTGACGCGGCCGGCCACCATGGCGAAGGTGAGCCGAGCCGAGCCCCGCGGGTAATTAGGATTGGGGGTGCGGCGCGGATATGTCCTTGTCAGCGCGTCCGGCGTGGGGGCGCTGCCTTTCTCTGCATGGGCGTGCGTGCTCCCCCTGGTTGCTGGTTCCGGGGTTTAAGCGGAAGGGCGCGGCGTCTTTGGGGTTGGAAAGCGGGTGGCGCGGTGCAGCCGACGCCGGTAAACTATTTATCGTCTCGCGAGGGAAAGAAAGTGGAGGGCTCCGTGCCTCACTGGCTCAGGCGCTGGATGGAGGCGGCACGGGAGAAGGGACGCCGGCCGGAGGCGTGTGATGCTACAGCAAAATCGTCGGCCTACGTGTGATACTGCTGCACCTCTAATGCCGTTGGCCAGTAGCACGACTAAATGATTCTAAACACCAAGCAGTCCAAATTATAACGGATTTGCTAATTAACTTTCGACAGATTTTTTTAAAGCAAATCTATCGATTTTTAGACCTATCGATATGCTCTAAGATTCGTGCTATGCGGGAAAAAAAAATTTCACGCGCAACAGCACTGGGAATCAAACCCGCGATCTCGCATTGTATGGGTGTTTGCTTTCTCACTGAGCCAGAAGTTTGTGCATTTACATATCACCTACACTTTATTTGCATTGTAATTACACGTGAGTTACATTTACAATTACACTATAATAATTATATTTAAAAAAGGTTTAGGAGATTTTATATCACATGTTAGATAGTAATCCTAATTATAATAGTTTGTAGCAGTCCAGTGTAATGGAATTCGAAAACTGAGCGCGGAAGTGCTGAACCTGTCGCACTGTAATCAAGAGGTGTTTGTTGTAGTTAATTTGTAGAGGACCGCGTGTTTAGGCCCCTTATAAAGATTGTTAGGTGATGAAATGGCAGCAGCCAAGGCAACGCCCTCGTACGGTAGGCAAAATGGTTGAACACTGTGACCACTGTAATTTTCAGCGGTATCCCTAGGCTGCACATTTTTGTTGTTTCTTTCCGTCCGACCTGTATCCCCTGGACCGTTGTGATTAAAGTCGAAACCAAACCGATGTTTCTGTCCTTTTGCTACAGTTACCCTGTCAATTTCCTCGTTGCAACTGGGATATCTTCTTACTACAATGTGTTTAGTGCTCACTCCAATGTGTTCGCTAATTCGCTTAAATCTTGGGTTATATATATTGCAGGTAAATTAAGCAACTCGATCGATCAAGAAGCGCGGCAGCCGGCAAGCTAATAGTGGCGTGGTACTGGAGGCTCGATCTGGGTGGCTAGCCCGCTAGATGATGGACCCATCAATGCATGTCACATTCACAACGATTAGGGCTGATCTGGGTGGAGACAACTAGTAGTAGCTGAAGCTGGTGAAATAGGAATGGAGGTGATGTTAGAGCAAGCCCCATCGAACTCTCAAATTTAACCCCTTATTAGTTAGAATAGGAGCTCTCTCATCTATATTCAACCTCCTATTTTACTACACACTCCAACCGACCTCTCATATTTTTAAGTGGGGCCCACTTGTCAGTGGCCCACTCTTTCTTTTCTCCCTTTCTCTCCTCTCTCTCTCACTTTCCTCTTCTCGGCCGACGCAGCTCGACGCGGCAGGGACGGCGGGGCCGATGCGGCTCGGGGCGGCAGGGGGACGCAGCTCGGGGCGGCGGGGCTGACGCAGCCGGGTGGGAGACGCCGGCGGCCGGGGGGGGAGAGGAAGGGGGCGGCGGGGCCAACGCAGCCGGGATACGCTGGCGGCCGGTCTTCCAAGATCTGAGGTGAGCCATTCTTCTCCTTTCCCTCCTCTCCTCTTTTTTTAGGTTTTGCATTTGTTGGTGCCGATGACCGGCAGGGCGACGCCGCCGATGACCGAGGGGGTCGGAGAGGGGCGGGAGGGCGGCTGGAGGAGATGAGGGCCTCCTACATCTGGGGGGTTGCCTCCCCTCGGATGAGGGCCCCCTCCAGATGAGAGTTCGGCTAGGATTTCGGTTGGAGACGATTTTTAGCCCACAAACCCCTAAATTTGAGATGAGGGCTGGTTTGAGAGCTCCATTGGAGTTGCTCTTAGGAACCTATGGTCTGTCTCAATGTAAACTAAGGCTGAGTTCAGAATTGAGGGAAGAGAGAAAAATTTTTCTTGTTTTTCGTCAGCACACTTCTTGAACTGTTAAACGGTATATTTTTTTTAAAATTTTCTATATAAAAGTTGTTTTAAAAAATTATATTAATCTATTTTTCAAGTTTAAATAATTAATGCTTAATTAATTATACGCTAATATCTCAATCTTGTTTTACGTTATCCCTCCCTCTTTCTTCGCTTCCGAATCTCCCTAAAGAAGCCTGTAACTCGTTCTGGTATGAAGTTCAGGTGGACAAACTCTCCCGTGTTGACCTTTGGGGACATGTCTTGTGATTTTCTACTAAATACAACAAAGTAATGCATAGCGGGTGGAAACAGGCCAAACCAAGCCTAGCTTGACTCGGAAGAACAAAGGCTGGGGTTGGTTAGGGAAACGAGCCGAGCTTATGTATTAGCTCATTTCCAACTCGAGCTGGCCCTTCCAACAGAGCATCTCTTCGTATAGAACTTGGAAAAAGCAAGATTAAAAATCAAGACGCACAACTAAAGCAAGTCACATGTTCAGTTCTCTACATTCACATGATAAATCAAAACTTGAAAATAAGAACTCTACTAGATAAAAAAATAATCCAACATAGCTACATAATTACGTGATACCTCGGGCTCGGCTCGTGTTAGAAACGAGCTATGAATGACGCTTGGGCTTGGCTTGTTTGGCTTTCGACCAGAGTTGATCCACACGAGCTTGAACCGAGCTCACAAGCCCAAGCTTTTTGTCCACCTCTAGTAATGCATCCTAGAACTGTCACGCCCCGTCCTGGCACCATTTACAGTAACATCAGAGAGGAGACACCGCAGGAACCGATCCTGGAACCGCGATGTGATACCAGTCCAGAAAACCTTGCTGGTACTTCACGGTCAATCGGAGATGCAACATTGCAATCCTTAGAATAGATTATACCTTTATAAGTTGCAACTTTAAGCAAACCCTGAGAAGCAACCTTCAAACAGAACCATAGCATCGGAATGACAGTTGTCGGGAGACGAAGCCGTCGACGGCGGGAAGTCAGGAGACCCCCCTTTTGAGGTTCGGCCAGGGGAGCTGTTTCTCAGGTGTACGAGGCGTTGGAGAAGACGAGAAAACCATGGGCACACAAGAGGCGAGAGGATTTATACAGGTTCAGGCCGCCGGAGCGTAATACCCTACGTCCTGTGTGTATGCTATGTGGAGAATGTGTACGGTTGTGTTACAAGGTGTACGGGGAGCTCGGAAGCGTAACCGGGAGACTTGGGGAAGAAGAACAGTAAGGGTTGCCTTGTTGGGGGTCTATTGCTCGAGCTTGTGCCCCCCCCCCCCCCCATCTGCGGCATGGATCTCCTTTATAGAGTCAGGGGAGTCCACAGTGCCGGTACGCGCAGGGAGATATTCTTCGGTGGGCTCTCTTGTGCGCCTCCGCCTTGCGACGCCCACTCCGGAGTTGGTGCGGTCCCGTCGCTCCTGTCGCCTGTGACGCCCTGCCGGAGTTGGTGCAGCACGGCGGGATATAGGTTGCCTGGAGAGCAGCCGCTGCAGGCGCCTAAAGTGTGCGAAATGTGACCGAACATACTGTACATAAATGCGGTGGTTGGTGATGGCCAGCTCGAGCCGGCTCCGCGCCCGGGCGCCGCGTGAGCGCCGAGGCGGCGTCCGGCCCGGGCAGCGCCGCAGCTCAGGCGCTTAGAGAATTTACCAGCGATGGCCAGTTGTTTTTGCACAGAAAGTGGGCCCCGGGGGCTGATATGGCCGAAGGCCCTTATGTTCCCGAGAATGTGGGACCCATTCGCGTTTCGCCGACAGCGGCCCTGGGCTGTTGCTCGACCGGGCTTAATCCGGCAGAACAGGCCATGATCTCGGGGAAACGAAAAGGGCCGGCCCACCAGGCTTAGCCAGGGAATGAGGCGATGCCGTCGTAATTGCGCGGGAAGACGGGCGAGGGGAGATCTTCACTTCCGGTCCGCCAATCGAGGGCCGTAATGGCGGAGTCGAAGGGGGCTTCCACAACGGGTTCTCGAGACTATAAGCAGCAGCGGACGGTAGCCGGCTTCCATTGCTGAGTTGGGCTGCCATTGATTAGCTGTTTCTTGCGCCAGAGCTCAGGCTTCCCGCCCGCGCGCGCTTTGCCCTGCTTGGCTCTTCCTTCTCCGCTCCCGTCGCCGTATTCACGATGGCGCGCGCCGGCGCTGGTACGGCCGCTGGCGGCGGGGCGGTTCCGCGTCGCGCCTGAATGAGATGCTGGGATGGAGCGGTGAAGAGAGGATGCGGCCGCCACGCGGTGGAGGGCGCCCGGAGGGTGCGCCTGGCGAGTCGAGGCCGGCGCGGAGGGCCAACGAAGTAGTGTACTTCGTCGACTACGCGGTCGGCGGGGTTATCCGCCGTTCCCGATTTCTTTTGTTCCAGGTGCTGGAGACGTACGAGGTGCAAAATGAATGGCATCTGGACCCCCAACGCCGGATGGTGCTGGGATTTCGCGCACTTGTGCGAGATGTTTGTGGGTGTGATGCCCCGGTGGATTGCCGGCGTAATTCGTCATGAAGAGCGCGCCGAAAAAACAAGGCCATCGATCTGCCGGAGCGGGTAGGTTGTGTGTACTTCCACGGCCGCCCCGGGTCGAGTTCATCCCGATGGTGCTGCGAAACAAATGGGATTTATGGCGCCAGAACTGGGGTTTACATCGGCGTTGACGCCAACGACCCGGCATCCGGCGCCGACCGAAGACGGCCAGAAGGTGAAGAGCTGGACCGAGCCGCCGCGGAGACGCGCGTGGCGCCTAGTGTGGCGCGGTCGCTGGCCCTGGCGGCGCGGGGTTAAAAGCGTACATGGTCGTCGGGACTCAGCCGGCGACTGGGCCGCGTTTTTGTTTTTTTTTTTTTTCACAGGAGGCGGCCCTGTTGGCTGTACACTGGGTCCAAGGATCTTTCCAGGACCAAGCCCTGACGACTGAGTAAGGCGACGATGGGCACCTGTTTAATTGGCGTCGCGCTGGAAGGAGGGGGCGCGCGGACGCGCGCGCCCGGAGGAGCGGCGTGACGCCGCGGGGCAGCGACGCGGTCGGGTGAGGATCCAGAAGGTTCCCGCGTTCGACTCCGGGGCATCGGGGGGGTTTCACAGATACCCCAAGATCGGCGAGGTACCCGACGTCTCGAGGGAGAGATGTGCCGGCTGAAGCGCCGGTGCAGTCGAAGAAGGAGGGGAAGCGACCGGCGGGGCCCATCCAGGACTTGCGGCGGCCAAGAAGGCGAAGGTCGTTCGCGTTCCGGTGACCGTCATCCCGGCGCTACCTCTCCGGCTCTCGAGCCGGGGAGCCCGGGAGGACCGGGACCGCCAGGCGGCCAACCGCTTGCGTGGCGCCGGCAGCGTTGCGCGCCGTGGCCCCAGAGCCACGGGAGGCGACTCCGCCCCCGGGCCGGTGGCAATGGAGGTCCCACGCGGGGCATCATCGAGCTGGGCGTCGGAGACGCCAGAAGCACACCGGGCTACCGTCGCCGTTCTCGGGGCGCCCAGGTAGGGAACGACAGGATCCCGCGGCGGGAGCCGCTGTCCGAAGTCCCAAGCCGTGGAGCATTCAAAGGGCCCCAGGCGAGGTAAACGCTTAGACCCCACTTGGTTTCTTCATCTAGCACAGGCCCTCATGCGGGATCGATCTGATTCTTACAACGGCGGAGCGGCTGGCCTTTATCAGGAAGGGCCAGGGGCGAGACGGCCGCCGGCCCCGACCGGGGCGGTGCAGGGACGCGCCGACGGCTTCCGCCGCGTCCCGCCACGCCCCCGGCAGCGGGCACGGTGGTGACATGGGTCGGCGCGGCGGCCGCGCCGGCGAGCGGCCCCCCGGGGACCAAGTGCGGTCCCCGCGTGGAGGGGAGAGAGGACGCCGGGTCCCCGCCTTGTCCCGCGGGAGGGGGAGCGGGCCCGGGTCCTTTTGCTGCGCCAGCGGACCAGGCGCTGCGCGGCGGCCCGAGACACTGGCACGCCGCGCTGGGCAACTAGTGCGTCGCTGCCAGCGAAGTACAGGTGCGCCCGCCGCGAGCAGCGCGAGCGCTCGGGCTCCGGGCGGAGCTCGAGAGGGGCAGGCGGATCACGGTGGCAGGGAGAGACTCGTTTCGTACGATGTGCCACTGAAACTTGTTGTTTCGGACCCGCCGTCAGGAAATCGAGCGGCGGAGGGCGCATCGCCCAATTGGAAAGTTAGGGGCCGCCAAGATCGCCGCCGACGAGGCCTCCCGCGCCGGGCGAGGCGAAGGCGCGGGGAGAACAGATGACATCCTGGAGGACCGTCTCCGGGGCGAGGAGGCCGATTTGCGGGCGGAGGCGGTCGAGCGCAGAGCGCTCGCGGGAGGTAGCCGTGGGCGGTGAATGAGGAGGCCGCCAAGCTCGTCCAACGCCATAGGCCCAGGACAGCGCATGGCGCCTCCGGGACCAGGAGAACGAGGCTGGCGACCTGGGAAGAAGGCCTTGCAGCATGGGAGTCCGACCGCCAACGAGAGGCGAGCAGGCGAAGATGCGGCCGCCGACCTAGACGCCAAAGCCAGAGGGCCTCGGGAACACGAGAGGTGTTCTCGAGGAGAAAGAGGACTCTGGCTCGGCGGGAGGCGGACGGTAAGGTGCGAGGCCCGGCAGGCGGAGAGGGTCTCCTGGAAAACGCACGGCCGACCTTGAGGCGTGCGCGCGGGGCTGCCGGCGGGCTGATAAGCGGCTCCGTCCTCGGCAGCGCGGCCAGCTAACGAGGACTGGCCAGGGCGGTGACGGCTGAGATGTACGCAAGGGGCTCGCCTCCGAAAGAATCTCGACGGCGAGGTGCAGCTTGCTGGGGGGATACAGGTCCGATGTCACGGGTGTATCAAACGCATCGCGTCGGGACTCCGAGAGGACAGACCTAACCGGGTGGTCAGCGCTGGTAGGGCTCGGGCCTGCTGGATACGCTGGCGACTGCTTCCACAGCAATTCCATGAAGTCTTGGAGAAGGAGGGACAGAGTGCTGCGCGGGTGGCGGTAGCGTCTTGGCTGCTACCGGCTCGAGACGCGAAGTTTTCCTGCCCGTGCTGGAGGATTCCCTCCGATGGGAAGAGAGGTCGGAAGGCCGGGCGACGCTCGCCAGGACGGTGGCCAGATTCTTAACCCGGGGGGGAACCCGGGAAGCAGGACGACGATTCGGGAAGAGACGGGCCGAAGGAGTGACTTTCCCCGTGCGGCGACGGCTGTGGTACCTCGCTGCAGCTGTACATTGTGATTCACTCGTTTGTCAAAGAAGACATCCGGTGTTATATAACAATGTTGTGTTTTTGCGCATCTTGGAATATTGCGTCGCTTGCTCCGGGATTCAGCCCAGTCGTGAATCGAAGGTGATCCGGGAGGGGACAGTGAATTTAGGCATTCGTCGTGTATGTCTGGGGCCACGCTAGAGTACGGTCACCGCCAGGATCTGCTCTAGACGTGGGGATTTCCGCGGTGGCCCGTAGACATGCATGTTAGGTAGGCCAGTGTTTACTCGGCCTTTGACTCGCCGGTACCTCTTGCGACCGACGCTGGAGGGCACGGGGTCGCAAGTAGCGAAACACCCGGCCCTTGGCGGTGGTGGGGAGGAGCTGGCCGGCGGCACCGTGCCGCCCGAATTAAGCTGGCCCGACGGGGGTGTGCTCCGCCGAGACCCGGGGCATCGGCGGTGTGCCGGGCACGGTCCATCGACCGGTCACCAGGCATAGGTAACCGGGGCGCATGACATCATCGCCCACATCTCGCAGGCTTCGGAAATCCATCCTCCCCGGGCGAGAGATGCGAAACGCTGGTGTAGAAAGATGAAAATATAGCTAGACGACACTAAGTGAATGAGGTGCGTATCCTGGCTTTGACGAGCATAGGTGCCGGTTGCGCGCTGTAGACCATGGGCGGAGACTGTAGTCTAAGCTGTGGCCCTGAGGACGGCAGAGAACGGAATAGCATACCTGGGACGCCGCATAGTCCCTGGAATAAACGGCGGCCGGCGCACTTGACCTCGGGATAGGGGTGTACTCGCAGCATATATGCTCGTCCATGCCGGAACTCAATCGGCAGGTGTGCGCTCGCCTCCACAACTTAGCGCCGGTGTCACTGGGCTCTCGGGTGTGTAACGCCAGCATCACTTTTAACCCTTGGGGGAGATCTGGTGCTGACACGATGGACGCGTAAGAGTATATGGTAGTCCCTGTATACTTCCATGCACGAGCCGTGGGTAACACAACACAAATAAACAAAACGAACAGAGATCCTACCGGTCAGCACAGTAGCAGAGAGACGACACGCGCTACGACAGCAAGCATGTTCGCCCCCACCTCCGGTAAAGATCCGGTCCCGAAGAATAGAGAAAGCGTCGGAGCGAGGAAGGGAGTGACGAATGCCTGGACCTAGCATATGGGACTGATCACTCGGATCGGCAAGGGACTGATGACCAATCCGCGCAGACCCAACCGCCACCGGGCGGGCCTCGGGCACACCCAGGGATTGGGGCAATCCCACGGTCAGATCACCGGAAAAGACTAAGGGCAAAGAACTAAGAGATATTGAAAAAAGCTGTTCTGTATGAAATGCACTTCACAATTGGGGGCCCCCTGCAGCGTTGAGTTTTTGTAGGAACCTGACGCTGGCCCGAGTCCTACAACTTACCGGGATATGTTTATGGATAAAACTTGCGCAGATGTGATTATTCCAGGATTGGAAGCGGGGTCCATCCTCCTGGCGCGTACTCCGAGCTCCAGGTGGGAGACACGATCACGAGGAAGGGGCTTCACATGGGGGAAGCTTATTCCTTCAGGCACGTGTAAGGACCACGGCGGAGGATAGGGTCCCGACTGGAGTGATCGGGCCCGAACTTACGCTGGTGATGAGGCTTGAAGGCTCTGCTGAGAACGTGACTCGGATGCGTAG